>CABHPR010156637.1:0-37282 GCA_902168415.1 Peromyscus melanophrys
AAGCTTGTGTGTGTGTGTGTGTGTGTGTGTGTGTGTGTGTGTGTGTGTGTAGCATACCTACTTACAGGATAGTGCAAACTAATTTTACTCAGACCCTTACTATATAAATGGTCTGTGAGAGGATGGGGCCAGTGTTATTTCATGTGGTTGAAGGATTGGTAGTGAAGTGCTATGTACTGTAGCATCTGCTACAAAAGCAGAATCCCTTTTCTAAAGAAGGAAAGGAGAAGTAGTGTCTCCCTGGTCCTGTGTGTTTTAATGATTTTCTGTAGTTCTATTTTAATAGGAATTCTGAGGGCAGGAATTAGAGTTCTCCGTTTGTTTTATAAAGTTAGGGGCCTCGTGGAGGGATGGAACTGACCATGGCCTTGAATCCTAACCTGACCACTTACTACCACTGGAAGAGGTGTTGAACCTCCAAGAGCTTCCACTTGCTCATTCTGAAAAAGTGAGGATGGTGAGCAGGCAGCATCTGTGTGGAAACTGAGCGCTGTGCCTCTGGTGTGGTACAGAACCGAGGCTGAGGTTTAGGTCCGTTCTGGTATCCTTTTATGGCAGCTCGCCGGCTTTTGTAAACTGACAGAAACTTGGGGAGTGGTGTGTGGTGGTGAGTGCCCATGATCGTAGCACCCAGGGCTACACAGTGAGTTCAAAGCCAACAGGGATACATAATGACAACTGTCCAGTCATTAAATAAAACTTTTTAAAAATCAAGAAGTTCCTTAAAGGAATTTTATAGTTTATATATAAAGTTTTTGTTTCATACGTTTTATTTTATTTTAATTTTTTAAGATATATTTTTATTAAGCATACAGTATCCTGCCAGCGTGTATCCTTGCAGGCCAGAAGAGGGCACCAGATCTCATTACAGATGGTTGTGAGTCACCATGTAGTTGCTGGG
This sequence comes from Peromyscus melanophrys, assembly GCA_902168415.1. Classification (NCBI taxonomy): domain Eukaryota; kingdom Metazoa; phylum Chordata; class Mammalia; order Rodentia; family Cricetidae; genus Peromyscus; species Peromyscus melanophrys. Next base: position 902 of record CABHPR010156637.1, read on the forward strand.
AATTGAACTCAGGACCTCTGGAAGAACAGCCAATGCTCTTAACCACTGAGCCATCTCTCCAGCCCGTTTTATACGTTTTAAATGGATGTTTTATAGGAGGGAAACTAGAAGCCAGTTGAATTATATGTTACAGTTTCTCAACAGAGTACCTTTATAGAGAACAAACCATTTGTAACACACTCTTTGTAACTGAATCTCCAGCACAGCTCTTTGATCATTACCCTGAATTGTTGAGAAGCCACTCTCAGGTCAGTCTAGCTCTCTCAAGGCTGATATTGTCTCTCTTAGGGATGTCCTTCCTGGAGGAGAATATCTGAGCAGTCTGATTTTCACTGCAGACTGGTAAGGTCCAAGTCTGACCTCAACAAAGAAAAAAAAAAAAAGTAAAGAAGCAAACAAATAAAGATACCCTTCCAGGGCTGGACAGATGGCTCAGTGGTTAAGAGCACTGGCTGAACTTGAAGTGCATGTCAGGTGGCTCACAACTCTTCATAGTTCCAGTTAGTTCCAGGGGATCCAGCGCCTTTTTCTGCCCTCTGTGGGTACCAGACATGCATGTGATACACATACATACATGCAGGCAAAACACTCTTAAAGTAAAAATAAATAAACAAATCTTTAAAATTAAAAATAAGGTCCTTTTGGCCTGGCAGTGGTGGTGCCTCTCTTTAATCCCTGCACTCAGGAGGCAGAGGCAGGTGGATCTCTTGAGTTCAAGACCAGCCTGGTCTACAGAGTGAGTTCCAGAACAGCCAAAGCTACACAGAGAAATCCTGTCTCGGGGGGAGGAGGGGGGATCAGGATCTTTCATCCCTTAAGTGAACCTGGAGAGAGGCAGGACATAGGAGGTTTGCTTAGAGGTGGCCCACAGCATTCTCATTCCATTCCACCCTGTAGGGTACACTAGTACAGTCTCTGGACGGAAAAGCTATGAAAGCCAAACCATGTACCCCACCTTTGATGGGATGTAGAGCCCAGTGATGACTCTGCCTTCCATTTCATAATCTAAGGCAGTATGTTTTCAACTGGGAGTGAGTTTGTCTCCAAAGAAAAAAGTCTAGAGACATACATAGATATTTTTGGTGGTAAAAATTGGGAAGGGCTGCTACTGACATACAGTAGGTGGGAGTTAGGGTTGCTGCTTAGTATCCTGGGATGCCCAGGCCAGCCCTCACAGCAAAGAATTCTTTGGCCCAAATTTTCAGAAGTTCCAAGGTCCAGAAACCCTGGGCCCTACATTGCAAAGTTCTGACACCTCTAGCACCTCCCTCAGTTGACCACCTCTTGGTACCTGTGGCTACTTACACCACTGGACTCAGGCCCTGTGTCCTGTCCACATGTGTCTCTCCTGTACCTAGACTGTGCACATAAGTAAGAGCTTAGGAAATATCTGGATCAATATTTTATGGTTTTATTAGTCTTTTTTTTTTTTTTAAGACAGTCTCATGTAGCCCTTGTGAACTCCCTATGTGACTGAGGATGACCTTGAACTTACAGTCCTTCTGGATTACAGGCATGTACCACCTCCCCAGTTTATGCTTTCCTGGGGGTAGGACGCATGGTGGACTCCATGCCTGTTTGGCAAGAACCCTTCCAGTTGAGCCTCATCCTGCTCAGTATTCTGATTGGCGCCTTTATTTCCCTGTTTTCAGCATGTGATGTGTGTTCTTTTTAGTCAGAGAATTGGTTTCATATATAAATTATTCTTTTGAAGCTGGTGTGGGATGACTAGTCCTTACTCTCAGTACCAATTGCTGTCCTGCTTTATTTTTTATGATATGACAAAGGCCAGACCAAAAGGCACTCAGAGAGGAGAGGGCTTATTTGGGTTACACGTCCTGATCACAGTCCATTATTGAGGGAAGCCGAGGCAAAAACTCAAGCAGAGCAAGGAACTGAAGCCGAGATCATGAGGGCGCTTACTAGCTTGCTTTCAGCATTCAACTGCTCCCACAGCACGGCCCATTTAAGGTCTGAGCACTCAATGGCTTTTCCAACCCAAGGTTCCAAACACTTCCACAGTCCTCCCCAAAACAACATGTTTATCACAGCAATAGCCCGGTTTCTGGCACCGACTTCTGTCCTAGTGTGACGGCTGTGGCTGTAAAAAATACAACCAAAAGCAATGTGGGAGGGAGGGAAAAGTTTATTCCATCGTAATAGTTTACAGTTCATCATGGAGGGAAGTCATGGCAGGAACCCAGAGGCAGGAACCTGGAGGCAGGAAGTGATGCAGAGGCCATGGAGGAGTGCTGCCTCTGGCTTGCTCCCCCTGCTTTGCTTGGCCTGCTTTTTTATACAACCCAGGCCTGGGGTGATACTACCTACAATGGGCTAGGCCCTCCCACATAAATCATCAAGAAAATGCCCCCACACACTTGACTGCAGGCCGATGTGGGGGAGACATTTTCTTAATTGAAGTTCCCTCTTTCCAGGTGACTCTAGCTTATGTCAAATTGACAAAAAAACTATCGAGCACACTTCGGATCAGAACTGTTTCAGATTTCAGGGGTGTGATTTTGGTGGGGGGCGGGGGGTGGAGGAAATCTTTTCAGTTACACAATGAATTTTAGGTTTGGGAGACAAGTCTAAACATGGAATTTTTTTGCATTATATCCTCCAGTCCACAATAAGCTGAAGATAATTTGATATATTTTTGGTGAGCCTGCATTTTGCCCACAACCCATCATATGACATTAGGTGTGGAATTTTCCACTCACGTCATGGCAGTGCTCTAAAAGTTTCAAACACTGGAGCATTTCAGGTTGGATTTGGGGATTGAGAAATTTATATGTGTGCACCTGGAACTGGAGTTAGAGGAGGTTGTGAACCACTATGTGGCTTCTGGGAGCCGAACCTGGATCCTCTGGAAGAGCAGTAAGTGATGTGGCCGCTGAGACATGTCTCCAACCCAGATTTCTGAAAATCTTAACTGAAGTTGTTGGTTAAGCTAAGTAGAGACACCCAGTGAAAAATGTAGTGTGTTTTAGAAACTTTTAAAAGTTTCCCTTAGCCATGGGGATAAATCCTCTCCATGTGATTGGAAGCTTATGGTCAAGTGAGGATACAGGATCAAAAGGAAGGCTGAGCCAGGTGCCACTGAGTCTTCAGTGGCAAGAGCAGCGTGGCCAGAACTTCCTTAGGTGAGTGTGGTGGGTTCCCAAATGGTAGAAACCTTGCAGAGGTAATGGGGGGCGGAGGGCAGCTGGGAGCAAGAGGAGCATCTCTTCCTCTCCAGGTCTGACAGGTGTAGACTGCTGGAGCATGGCTGTGGTCTCCTCACCAAGAGCCTCCTTCCTGTGCAAAGAAAAAGGGAAAGTCCATGGAGTTTGGAAGTTAGACAAAAGATGATGCTGTAGAAGAGAGATGTTTGGGGAAGAGCAGAAGACTGGCTTGTAGGAAGGAAAGTGTAAACTGTGTTGGGGTGGAGTGGAAAGAAGATCAGCACTTATGACAGCTGTTGCTCCTGCATAGGACCCAGGTTCAGTTCCCAGCACCCCCGTGGTGGCTCACAACCGTTTATGACTCCAGTTCCGTGGGCTCCAATGCCTTCTTCTGGCATCTACTGGCACCAGGCATGCACAAACCTATAGACAAAACACCAACACACATAAGATAAAAATTAAAATCTAAAAAAAAAATATTTAAAAGAAAATAGTATTGGGTTAAGCATATTGGAGGAGAGAACCTGAGGGCAGTAACCAAGACTTATAAAACTAAACATGTACTTACAAACGAGCAGCACTCTGGGGCATTTTTCGCAGAGAAGTGAAAACTTACATTTGCCAGGCAGTGGTGGCACACACCTTTAATCCCAGCACTCAGGAGGCAGAGGCAGGCAGATCTCTGTGAGTTCGAGGCCAGCCTGGTCTACAGAATGAGATCCAGGACAGCCAGGGCTACACAGAGAAACCCTGTCCCGAAAAGAAAAAAAAACACAAAAAAACCTTACATTCATGCCAGACCTGTAATGAATGTGTGTGGCGGCTGCATTATACAGCACCAAACTGTAGGCAGCACAGACATCTTTCAGGAGGGAATGGAGTACTGTTCAGCAGTAGACATGGATGAACTAGGCCGTTCTTTGGGGTTTGTCTTGAGATAGCATCTCATGTCACCCGGACTGGCCTCACATTGACTCCGTAGTGGAGGATGACCTTCAACTCCTGATTCTCCTGCCTCTAACTCCCAAGTGTGGGGGTCACACTGCCACAGCCAGCTTGATCCAGACAACTTGAATGAATCTGCAGAGAATTCTGCTGGTGAGAAAGCCAAAGAAGATGATCAGCTTGATGAATCGATGGGTGTAGCATTCTCTCGCTCCCCCAGTCTCTGTTCACTTGACATAGTCTCACTGTGTTTGGAAGGTTGGCCAGCAGTTCTGTTACCCAGACTGGTCTTGAAGACCTCCCTGCCTTGACCTTTCCAGGGCTGGAATGCACCATCATCAGGCCCCCTTTTTTTGGGGGGTGGGAGGTGGGGCACAGGGTTTCTCTATGTAGCCCTGGAACTCACTTAGTAGACCCAGGCTGACCTCAAACTCACAGAGATCCGCCTGCCTAAGCCTCCCAAGTGCTAGGATTAAAGTCAAGGGCCACACCGCTAGGCCTTTTTTCCTTTTTTTTTTTTTTTTTTTTTTTTCTCTTATGTGAGACAGGGCTCATGTAAACTCTATTGGCTTTGACGCCTTGTATAGCTGAGGGGATGACCTTGAATTCTCAGTCCACTTGCCTTCACCTAAGTGCTGGGATTACAGGCATGGACCACTAAGCTCAGTTGATATGGTGATTTTGTGCATGCCAGACAAGCAACTCTGTAAGCTGAGAGTTTGCCCAGGCCAGCCTGGAACTCATGATTCTCCCACCTCAGCATCCCAGTAGCTGGAACTGTAGGTGAGCACCACTGTGCCCAGATCTGTACAACTTATTTTATTTTTGAGATAGATAGATAGATAGATAGTTTTGTTTTGTTTTGTTTTGTTGTTGTTGTTGTTGTTTTGGTTTTTTGGTTTTTGGGGGTTTTTTTTGTTTTTTTTTTTTTTTTTGTAGGTTTCTCTGTGTAGCCCTGGCTATCCTGGAACTCGCTCTGTAGTCCAGGCTGGCCTCAAACTGACAGAGACCCATCTGCCTCTGCCTCCCGGCTGCTGGGATTAAAGGCGTGCGACACTACACTGGACCTTGTATAATATTTTTGAAATGAGAGAATTTCAGAAATGAAGAAGGACTCAGTGGTTGCCCTCAGATGGGATTGAGGGGCAAGGTGTTGATGAATGTGGTTAGGAGAGAGCAGCAGAGCTCTTGTGACGGGGGCTCTTCACTGTCCTGACTGTGAAGGTGAACAAATGGTATAGGGACTGAATACGCAGGCAAGTGAGCACAACAGATGGGGAACCCAGGAGGCAGAGGCAGGGGGATCAGAGTTCAAGGCCACCCCGGGCAACAGGCCCTTAAATGAAAAGCAACAGCGACACTCAGGAAGCTGGGGAGATCTGGATAAGATCTCCAGATTGAATCAGTTCTTCTACTCTGGCTGTGAGAGCTACCCCAGCTGTTCAAGATGTTATCTTCAGGGAGACAGTAAAGGCTCCAGGGATTTGTGTTACTTCTTTTTGCTCTTGTTTTGTCTTTTGGGACAGGGTCTCACTATGTAGTCATGACTGTCCTGGAACTGTCTGCCTAGATCAGGCTGCCTCAACTCACAGAGAACTGCCTGCTTCTGCTGTGTGTGTGTGTGTGTGTGTGTGTGTGTGTGTGTGTGTGTGTGTCTGTCTGTCTGTCTGTCTGTCTGTCTGTGCGTGTGGTATGCACATGTATATAAGTTCTAGCAGGGCCGGGCGGTGGTGGCGCACGCCTTTAATCCCAGCACTCGGGAGGCAGAGCCAGGCGGATCTCTGTGAGTTCGAGGCCAGCCTGGGCTACAGAGTGAGTTCCAGGAAAGGCGCAAAGCTACACAGAGAAACCCTGTCTCGAAAAAAAAAAAAAAAAAAAAAAAAAAGTTCTAGCAGACTGCAGGAGCAAGCACCAGGTCACTTGGAGCTGGAGTGACAGGGAGTTCCGAGTCACCTGAGGTGGGTCCTGGGAACCAAAGGAATAATGAGAAGAATAGCAGGTGCTCTTAGCTGCTGCCAAGCTCTCTCTCCAGTCCTTTTGTGGGTTTTGTTTTGTGTGTGTGTGTTGGGGAGGGGGTTTGTTGCTGCTGCTGCTGCTGTTGGCTTTTGAAACAAGGCCTCACTGTGAAGGCATCACTGTGTAGCCCTGGCTGACCTTGAACTCGAAGTGATCCACCTGCCTCTGCTGAGACTAAAGGTGTATGCCACTATGCCAAGCTCCTTTGTGTTATTTCTTAAAACTAAGCGTGAACTTGTCAGGACAGTAAATGCAACAAGCCAGCCATAAAAGGACATACGCAGTATGATTCCACCTACATGAAATACCTTCTTCTTTAGGCCAGCGAAGGGAGAATAAGGAGGGCGGGTGAATAGGGAGACACTTCTTCAGTGGGACCAGAGTCTCGGTTTGGGAAGACGGGAAGGCTCGGGTGACATGTAGGCGGTGGCAGCACAATCATGTGAACGTTCTTACGTACTGGACTGTACACAGAAAAGAAAGCAGGTAAGTGGGGGCTGGAGAGATGGCTCAGCAGCTAAGAGCACTTACTGTCCTTCCAGAGGACCTGAGTCTGGTTTCGGCACCCCCTCTAGGCAGCTCACACCCCCTCTAACTGAAGCTCCAAAGGATCCAAGGGCTTCTTCTGATCTCCACAGGCATGCACACAAGTGGCATTCATTGACACACGTACACATATGTACACATAAATAAAAATATATTTTTTAAGTGGTAACTTGTCTGTAATTTTACCACTAACACATACACACACACACACACACACACACACACACACACAAATGGAACATGAATCTCAGCTATGTAAAGTAGTGTTGTTTTAATATTAACAATGTGATTATCAATCACACACACACACACACACACACACACACACACACACACACACACACATACACATACACACACACCCTCCAGACAAAGAGATTGGGTTGGCTGGCTGCTCTTTGAGGTTAAGGAAAAATCTGCTTTTCTAACTGAATGTGGATTTTACTGTGAGATGTTTGGTTTATGAGCTGTGCCCTATTTACGTGCCAACGTTTCATGTGATGGGCAGTTTATGTTTTTTCTTTTTTCTTTTTCTTTTTTTTTAGATTTTAGCTTCTTGGCAACCTGTAAGTTTTTTGTTTGTTTGTTGAGACAAAGTCTCACTATGTAGCTTTGGCTATCCTGGAACTAGCTCTTTAGACCAGGCTGGCCTTGAACTTACAGACATCCACCCACCTCTGCCTTGCAAGCGCTAGAATTAAAGGCCAGCCCCACAACATCTGGATATGACTGATAACTAATCTTGTCAATTTGACTGAATTAAGAGACTCCTAGGAGCCAGGCCTTCAATCTCAGAGTGAGAGCGAGTTCCAGGACGACAGCCAGGACTACACAGAGAAATCCTGTCTCAAAAAACCAAAAAAGAGAGAGAGACCTAGGAGATTAATAAGGAGTCTCTCAGGCTCTGTTCTGTGAGGGATAGCCAAGGAGGGCTCTGATGATGGTTTAACCCATTGATGGATTTGGATCTGCGCAGACTGTAAGGAGGTGTTGGAATGGTCGCTGCGGGGTGTGTGTGTGTGTGTGTGTGTGTGTGTGTGTGTGTGTATGCTTGGTTGTCTTGTCCTGCCCCTTCTTGTGATTACCTCCTCTGCTTCCTCTCCCCTTTGATGTGCATTGCTCTGCCACTCTGTCCACATGATGATGAACTCAAACTGTGACCAGTCCTTGATCGATTGATTGATTGCTCCTGCAGAGGACTCAGGATTGGTTCTCAGCACCCATATTAGCTCACAGTCACCTGGAACTCCAGTGTCAGGTGATCCATTGCCCTTTTCTGACCTCAGCAGGCACTAGGCACACACATGGTGCATATACATACATGCAGTCAAAACATTCATACACGTAAATAAATAGAAGGAGGAGGAGGAAGAAGAACGAAAAAGAAAACACTGAGCATGGTACAAACCATTAATTCCAGCATTCATGATGCATAAGCAGGCAGACCTCTGAGTTTGAGGTTAGCCTAATTTATGAGAGAGAGAGAGAGAGAGAGAGAGAGAGAGAGAGAGAGAGAGAGAGAGAGAGAGGAGAGATGTATGTATGTATGTATGTATATGTTTTGCCTATTAATCAAAGTACTCAGGGAGCTGTGAGGCAGGAGGATCATGACTTGAACAGCTAGGGCTATAGCAAGACGCTGTCTCAAAATGAAAGTATTGTGGGTGGGAAGCCAGTGATAGGGCAGCAGCTGTGCGGTGCAGAGAGGTTAGAGAGCTTTGCTGGCGTTGCATTTTGCAGTAGAAAATATGCATTCTACCCACAGGAAATGAAAGCAATTGTTTGTATGCATGTGCACACATGCACTGAAGGCTTGCTCTCTCCTAGGAACTGAGAAGATAGGTAGGTTGACGTTTGCAAGATCTTGGGGATAGGAGCCAGGAGATGGCTCAGTTCTTATGGGAGCACTTGCTGCTCTTCTAGAAAACCTAAGTCCTCAGCACCGTGTCCAGTGGCTCACAATGGCCTGTAACTGGTTCCAGGTGATCCGACGCCCTCTTCTGGCCTCCACAGGCTCCCCAAACATAGCATGGCATGCACTTAAACACATGCATACACAAATAAAAGTTTAAAAAAAAAATCTTGAGGATAGCACTTCAAATTCTAAAATTAGATTTCCTTTTTTTTTTTTTTTAAATAAGATAAATCCAATCCAGGAACAAATAGATATTCTCATGACGAAAGACAAACAAGAAATTAATAAGATACTTTTAGGGGCTGGAGAGAGAGCTCAGTGGGTAAGAGCACTGGCTGCTCTTACAGAGGACCCTGGTTTGCTTCCCAGCATAGATGCTCTAAACCACCTGTCACTCCAGTTCCAGGGGATCCAACAGGCACACATGTGATGCACACATATACATGCATGTGGACAAACATTCATGCACATAAAATCTAGTAAGACATTTTTCAGAAAATGTCATCATAGTATGAGGAAACTGTCAGGTGTGATGAATACATTCATATCTTAAGTATGCTGTTTTCATCAGCATGTACATGTGCCCAGATGTGGCAGACTGTGCACTTTAAATATATGCTGCTTATGCAACAGTGATTCTTTAAAAGCTCTCTTTTAAGCTGGGCGGTGGTGGCGCACGCCTTTAATTCCAGCACTTGGGAGGCAGAGCCAGGCGAATCTCTGAGTTCAAGGACAGCCTGGTCTCCAAAGCGAGTTCCAGGAAAGGCGCAAAGCTACACAAAGAAACCCCGTCTTTAAAAAAAAAAAAAAAAAAAAAAAAAAAGCTCTCTTTTAAAAATAAAATAGTCAGGCGGTGGTGGTACACACCTTTAATCCAGCACTCGGGAGGCAGAGGCAGAAGGATCTATGAGTTCAAGGGCAGCCTGGTCTCCAAAGTGAGTTCCAGGACAGCCAGGGATACACAGAGAAACCCTGTCTTGAAAAACAAAACAAAAAAATTATTAAAAAAAAAAAAAAAAAAAAAAACACCACTGATTGTGGGTCAGAGACTTCCTGAGACTGTTGTTCCTGAATACCAACAAGGGGCCAGCCACGCCAAGTCTGCAGGCAGAACCATCTTATTGCTTGTTGAGGAAGCAAGGCGGCCAGCTGGTGTGGCTGATACGCCGTGAGGCTAAGGGGAAGCTAGCTCAGGCCGTGCCTTGGACTCCATGGACAGTGAAGCAGAGAAGCCACCTGCCCAAGTGCCTCTCCCATATCTCTTAAGACTCAGAGCAAACCCCCGGGTTCCCTTTCCCGTCAGAACCTGATGCTGAGCTTGGTGGTCATAAAGAAGGAAGAGGGCACTAACTGGCCTCACAGTGACGTCATCAGACAAGCCCGAACACTGGATACGATAGGACAGTCTGAGAATTAAAGATGGATGGGAAGTTCTGGGTAGTGGTTGCTGTTCTGTTTCCTCTGTGTGTGTTGGGGATGGGTTGTTAGAGTTGTGCAGCCAGTGAAGAGGCCCTCATATCTGGTTTGGCCTGCGATTGGAAAAGCATCACGGGAAGGGAAGGAAGGGGCAGGCAGAGGACAGCTCTGAGAGCAGAAGCCGTTGTCTAGTGCTGTGTGGTTTATGCCCATGTAGCTGAGTCAGGAAAGACTAGAAAGTGGAAATTTAAGCAAAGAACCAGGGCAAGCCAGGTGGGGTGGCAGCATGCCTTTAACCCCAGCACCCAGGAGGCAGAGGCAAGCAGGTATCTATGAATTACAGACCAACAAAGGTATGGAAGAACACGTCTCAAAATAATACTAACAGTGATAATAGTGATAATCAAGACAGGCACCAGAAGAGCATCCGAGTGTGTGATCTAATGTGATGGCTGCTGTCTTTTTTTCTTTTCTCCCAGTCCAGAAAGCTGCTGGGCATCCAGGTGGCATGTAAGTAGGGTGGTAGTGAAGAGGTGACCGGACTCAGTCCAGCTTTTACGGTCCTTGTGTTCTTTCCCCTGCAGCTCTTCCTCCCCTCCATGAGAAAGAAGCCAGCTCTGGCTGACGGCAGCAACCCCGACGGTGACCTCCTCCAGGAACACTGGCTGGTGAATGACATGTTCATCTTTGAGAATGTGGGCTTCACCAAGGACGTGGGCAACATCAAGTTCCTGGTCTGTGCGGACTGTGAGATCGGACCCATTGGCTGGCATTGCCTGGACGACAAGAACAGCTTCTATGTGGCCTTGCAGCGAGTTTCCCATGAGTGACCGAGGGGACTCCATGGCAGCTGTAAAGCTCTCCCCACCAGAGCCGACGCTGAACCTGTGGCGGCTGCCGTGCCGGCAGCCTTCTTCTCGGTACTAATACAAACGATAAGCACCGGTGTCTGCCCTTGAACTTGCAGAGGGCCGTCCTGCTTCCTTCAAGCCTCAGTGCATGCCTCCCACTTAGTCCTCTGTGCATCACAGCTGTCCTAACCCCCACCCCCGCTTGGAACATGGAAGAACTCCACACGTGTAGTCTGGTCCTTGGCACTCCTCCTGGACACCGTCCAGGGCTCCCTTCCTGCTCAGCAAGAGCAGCAAGAAACTTTTTAGCCATGGTAACAGGAAAAAATGCTCACTTGCTAATAGTTGAAACTCCACCTTTTTCTCACTCAAGAAGCCCGGTGTAATGGGCGCACACCTGCAATCCTACCTCTTGGGAGGTGGAAGCAGGAAGTTCAGGAGTTCAAGGCCAGCCTCAGCTACATAGTGAATTCTAAGCCAGCCTGGGCTATGTGAGACGTCTCAAAAAACATAAAACATACAAGTATTTGAGAGTGACTTCGTTGTATGTGACCTACTTGTCTATAGCAATTTATTCTTTTAAAAGTAAAACATTTACAGATGTCAGTGTTTAAACCACTAATGAGAAACACATTACTTTAGACACGTTTTCAATGCTGCGTGTGAGAGACCCTTTGTTCCAGGTTGATAGTGACATTTGTAGTGAAGATGAATGTGGCCCTTCTTCCCGCAGATCTTGACTAGGTTTCTCTTTTCATTAGGGGTCTCCCTACTGCAGCCTCCATTGTTGACCCTAAGGGAACTCAGCCCTGTTTACCAGGCTCTCTTGGAATCGGAGTGGAGGGTGGAGGCTGTACAAAGGACTGCTCAGCCGCATCACCCCGGGTTTGTTAGGGAAGACTTCTTTAATGGCTGCTGTCACCATTCATGAATGTAGGTTGTAAGGTCCTCGGGATTTCGGTTCACTTGCACTGTCTGTACCCAGGATGCAAACCCTTTCGGCGGAGATTTCCATTGTTACAGGGTTGGTACCACCTTCCCTCATTAGCCAACTTAACACGTCAACGTGATTTCTGGTTATTTTATCATTTCTCTTCTGGAGTGGCCCGGGAGTTTAAAAGGACTCTGTATAAACAGTTCAAATACTTCGCCGGCATCCCTTCCTTCCTCTGGGGACCTAAAATTGGAGTGGGCAGTAAGTAGAGACCCTGTTATTCTTATAATACCAGCAACCTGGGGGTCAAGGCAGATCAAGGTCAGCCTCAGTTACATATCAAATTCAAGGCCATCCTGTACTGCTTGAGAGCTTGTCTCAAACAAACAAAAAACAACAAATAGAAGTTGGAAAGATGGCTCAGCAGTTAAGAGTGTTTGCTGCTCTTTCAGAGGACCTGGGTTCAATTCCTAGCACCTACATCAGGGGGTTCACAGCTGCCTGTAAGGCCTGTTCAAGGGCATCTGCACTCTGGCCTCTACGGTTGCCTGCCCATGTGTGAGGTACATACAGAAAAGCAGACACACACAAATAAGTAAATAAAAAGTTTACAAATTAAAAAACAAAAGTTCCAGGGAGGTTGGTGGCACACACCTTTAACCCAGCAGCATTGGGGAGGCAGAGGCAGGTGGATATCTGTGAGTTCAAGGCCAATCTGGTCTGCAAAAAGCAGGTTCCAGGACAGCATGGGCTGTTACACAGAGAAACTCCCTCTGCATCTGTTTCCTGGCTGTTCCTTCCTCACTCAAGTTTCTTAAAGTACAGGCCCTGGGCAGTTTTGCAAGCACCCTGCACACTTAGGTGGCTTTCACTCAGTCTGAAGGGGCTCTGGCGGCAGAGGAGAGACCATGTTTTCCAGACAAATAGGCGAGCACACCTTAGAATGGTGTTTTCAGGAAAACAGCCAAGACTGGCCCGCTGGGGTCCAGAGGAACAAAACAAGCAGATGCCTCTAGGGACACATGGCCCTTCACTTCACAAGTCAGAGACCTAAACTAAACTAGGCTTCTAACTCCCGCCCCCTTTTTAAACCGCAGAAATAATACATGTTAATTGTATATCAAAGTAAGAATCAGTAGCCAGGTGGTGGTGGCTCATGCCTTTAGTCCCAGCACTCGGGAGGCAGAGGCAGGAGGATCTCTGTGAGTTCGAGGCCAGCCTGGGATACAGAGTGAGTTCCAGAGAAGGCTCCAAAGCGACACAGAGAAACCCTGTCTCAAAAAAAAAAAAAAAAATCAGTATAGAGTTCTCATTAACTCACACTTCCATTGGGCAGGTCTTGCCAGTGGTAATGTGTATAACCTCAATGTCTGTGTGCAAACATGTAGTGTGCAAAATGTCATTTCTGTGTGCAAACATGTAGTTTCCTGAACAAATATGAGAGCATACTGTACTCTTTTATATCTTGTTATTTAACGAAAGGGGAACGTCTTCCTTATCAGTAGACGCCCAGCCCTGAACACTGTTGCCAATGCTCGTTGTGCTGCTGGGCTGGAGTTCCGGTGATCCACGTTGTTTCCTCCAGCTGCTCCTGACCATGACACGGTCTGCAGGGTGTTAACTGTGTTTCCGGTCCTTGGCGTGCATTGTAAGAAGTGCATTTGCAGAGTGGGCATGCTGTCAGAGCTTTGCGGTGTGGACACATTCTCCACAGCAGCCTTGTGAGTCCTCTCCTTCAGCAGTGGGAAAGAGCACTCAGTTTTCTGCCCCTTACTAACACTGGGTATTTTTTTATCATTAAGAAACACTCGCCGCTTCTGTAAGTATCTTATTGTTTTATTTGTACTTATTTCTGGTTTAAAAAAAAATTCTGGCCACATTCTTGTTTTTGTTTTTGTTTGTTTGGAACTGTATAGCCCAAGCTGGCCTCAAACTCAACTTGTTTTTTCAAGAACTGCCAAATGTTGTTGACCCAGTGACTAAAAAACCCTAAACTACTGTTCTGCCTTTTCATTTAATAAAGTCATTGAAAGAGTGAAGTTAGGGTCCTGTCTGTCTTTAGCAGAACATGTAACTTGTGCAAAGCAGAGGAAAGCTGAGTCCTGAGCAGTGGTGGTTAGCTTCAGCTCTGTCGACGGGCTGACCCGTCACTTAAGATGGTCTGTCTTCCTATCAGCCTCCCACCCCTTGACGGATTAATGACATCAAGCATGAATAAGACATCTTGCTGAATCTCTTTGGAATTGATCTTTTCTCCATTAGAGTCTGTTTTAAAATCCCATGTCTTACAAGTCTGGCATGTGAGATTTTAATTGCTCTGTCACAGCTTTCTCATGAATCCCAGAGATGCCTGCTCCTGCCTCCTGAGTGCTGGAGTAAAGGCGTACACTGCCACACGGGGCACTGTTTCTCTCTCCCTCTCTCTCTTTTTGAGACAAGGCCTTATGTATCCCAGGCTGGCTTCAGAATTGTTGTTGCCAAGGATAATCTTTTACTTCGCTACTTCCAGAGTGCTAACTAGAGCCTGAGCATGCTAGGCTAGCACTGTACCAACCGAGCTACATCTCCAATCCTGTAATTTCTTTTTTGAAAATGTACATTATAGACGATAGCACATTTTTAGTTGTGTGTCTATGATGTCCAGTATTTCCCTAACTAATATAATTCATAGACTGTTTTGTGAAAACTCTCCTTTTGTTTTTTTCCCTTCTCATTGTTTGCTAATAATAAATGAGCTTGTTTTTAAAAAAAAAAAAAAAAAAGATGGTCTGTAAACAACAGTGTCAGCTCTCTGTTCCTCTCCTGTTACAGGGCCTCTGGTAGTATTTGCAATTCCACCGCTGCTGCCTGCCCTAGGTGCACAGAGGTAACCAGTGGTTGCTGCTGGGAATATAGCATTTGTTGTGGCTGTTAATAGAGAAGACTGCTCAGACATGGCTTTAAGCCAAAGAAAGTCATTATTAGCTGGCCAATGGGTGTTCAGGGTCCCAGTGTAGCACAGCCTTCTTCAGGGTGAGCTTTTAAGCACAAAAAGCATATCCTGAGTTGATATACTTCCTTTAAGAACATTTAGCCAAGGCCGGGCGGTGGTGGCGCACGCCTTTAATCCCAGCACTCGGAAGGCAGAGTCTAGCAGATCTCTGTGAGTTCGAGGCCAGCCTGGTCTACAGAGTGAGATCCAGGAAAGGTGCCAAAACTACACAGAGAAACCCTATCTTGAACCCCCCCCCCAAAAAAAAAAACAGGCAGGGGGCTGGAGAGATGGCTCAGTGGTTGGGAGCACTGGCTGCTCTTCCAGAGGACGTGGGTTCAATTCCCAGCACCCACATGGCAGCTCACAACTGTCTGTATCTCCAGTTCCAGGGGACCTGACACCCTCACACATGTACATACTGGCAAAACACTAGTGCACATAAAGTAAAATTAAAACAACAACAAAAACAGACAGAGGTGGAACTACAGAAGCCAAAAACCAAGGTTAGTACATTTAGAGACTTTCCCAGAACTATGGACTTCGATGGATTAGGTTTTTGTCTTTTTTTTTTTTTTTTTTTAAGTGTTATTCTACGAAGCTTATCCTGTAAAAAAGGTCTCAAAAGACTGGAAAATCAGGTCTTTCTCATCCAATCTCGATAAGATGATAAGGAAAGGAAAGTGGGCTGTAGGCACCGTCTTCAACTGTGCTGATGTGTTTGCATTGGTAATTCTCTTGTAAAAGCGTGTGCAGCCTTGGCCCTGGTTCAGAATGGGAAGTAAGGCACACCTAGGTGCTCACTATTTACTTTGGCCCCCTCCCCCACCCCCCCACACTCCCGAGGACTGATCCACACAGGACAACTTGTAGGGGTTAGTTATCACTTTCCAGGCTTGGTGGCAAATGCCTTTATCCTGAGCCATCTTGATGGCCATATGTTGACACTTTACTACTCACTGGACAAGACACTCTCGTTCTTCTGGCTTCACGTGCATTCTCCCTAATGGACACACGCACACGTGCACACACACAGACACTCACACGTGCACACACAGATACGCGTGTGCACACACATAATAAAATTAGATTTATTTAAGAGGTAAGAAGCTGGGTATAGTGGCACATAAATGAATCACAGCGCTCTGGAGGCAGAAGCAGGCAGATCTCTGTGAATTAGAGGCCAGCCTTGTCTCCATGGTGAGTTACAGGCCAGCCAAAGCTATCTAGCAAGGCCTTGTCTCAGTAATAATAATATGAAATAGGGGTGAGAGATATAAAACTTAAGCTTGGAGGCAGTTCAGACAACATAACTAAATCCATAGACCCTTAAGAGGCTTAGTTCCCACTGGTTGGATGTAAAGAAGTGTGTCTCAAGAGAGGGTGGTGTAATTTCCACAAGTGACACTGTGGATGCCCATCTCCAATAGTCTGGGCTACAGCTGACTGTTCAACAGGAAGGGAAGGACATCCTTAATTGGCTGACTCTACTGGCAGGCGCAGCCAGTTTGAGGGAGAGATGACAGGATTGAGTGGATTGTTATGAATTTGTACAAGTGGGGAACCCCCAAGCTGGCCAGGCCTGGGTATCCCACGTGTGAGGGAGACATGCTGGGCAGATGCCGGGGTAGGGGCGTGGAAAGTCATTCACACCCAGGCGCTGCATCCCCGTGGAGAGTTTATTATAATAGATGAAGAGAAAGATAGGAAAGAGGGGGACAAGGAAGAAAGAGAAGGGAGAGAAAGCGGAGGTGTGCACACCTCATGGTGGGGAAGAGAGAGAGGAAGGAGAGGGGTTTTTCCTTAAAATGAGGCTTCCACGTCAGGACGCAGGGCGGCGCCAAGGGGCGGGATTTCAAAGGGCGGGTCAGAATATTAACATGGGTGACTTCAGTTTGTTTTTTATAAAAGTTTATGACTTTTTTTTTTTTTTTGGTTTTTCGAGACAGGCTTTCTTTGTGTAGTTTTGGAGCCTATCCTGGAACTCGCTCTGTAGACCAGGCTGGCCTCACACTCACAGAGATCCACCTGCCTCTGCCTCCTGAGTGTGTGCCACCACCGCCCGGCCAAAGTTTATGACTTTAAGCTTTTTTTCCCCCCAAGACAGGATCCCACATACCCCAGGCTGGCCTCAAACTCACTTTGCAGCTAAGGGTGACCTTGAATTTCCAATCCTCTGCCTTCACCTCCTAAATGTCAGTGCTGAGCTACATCCCCAGCCAGAAGCTCCCTTTTCTTTCTTTCATTCATTCATTCATTCATTCATTCATTCATTCATTCATTCATACACACATTTGTTTATTTAGAGACAGGGTTTTCCTGTGTTACCCTGGCTGTCCTGGAACTCACTCTGTAGACCAGGCTGGCCTCACACTCACAGAGATCCACCTGCCTCTGCCTCCGTCCGGAGTTGGGATTAAAGGCGTGCGCCACCACCGCCCGGCTATTGTCATTTTGAGACAAGACCTCACCATGTAGCCCAGGCTGACCTCACTCTCCCCTTCCTCCTGCTTCAGTGTCAAGGGCTGTGATGACATGGGTGTACCACATGCCCCAGCTTTCTTTTTATTGTTAACGTTCCTGTCCTCAGCAGAATACAGCATATGTGACTTTTTTGTTCGGGGCAATGGCAGGCGCGGAAGCACTCACCTGAATGTTCGTTCATCCGTGAGCTCTTGCCTTAGTCCCTAGCCATATGCCTCCACTTCAGAACTGGCAGCCTCGTTCAGACCAATGCTTTGAAGTCAAAGATTTTCTTTTTTTTGGGGGGGGGGGCAGAATTTGAAATTAACCTATACATCCTGGATTTTAACCTTCTTGAATTACGTGGACAAACATTGATGTTTAAATATCTCTGGACAATTTTTAATAGCTTGGTTAGTCTTGTGGGAAGATGGATGCAGGAATCTAAGCAGCAACTGGTCTAATGTCACAGTGACTTTGGATCTTCCTGTGTGTTCAGTTGGAAGATACCCTTGGCCTCCTCCCCCGCCCGCCCCCATTCCAAACCCCGCCCTTCTCAGAAAGCCCGCCCGGCGGCGGCTCCTTCCCTAACTGCTCAAGACCACACCTACATGGAATTTTAGCTCGGGTCCCTAGACTTGCCATATGATTTCTCCTCCTCCCTCCCTCCCTCCCCCACCTCACTTCTGAGGGGCTTGAGAGTCACCCGGGGGCGCTTTGCTCATTAAACCTGGACTTTTAATTTGTCTTGATCTGGCTTATTGCATCGGCGGAGAAACCTGCTACCAGGGATCCAAAAATACTTACCACTGAGAAAGTCATTACAACTGCAGATTGTCCTCTAGCGATTCAAGTGTCCAAGCCTGACTGCATAACTTCAGTGACAGATGCCTTGGGCTCCTCTTGAATGTGCTACACAAACGTCCAGAGTACTGTGGCGGTGAGATGTGCAATCATTTGATAAAACAAGTACCTACCAATTAACCCTCCCAAGGCAGTAAAGGGTCTAGTTTATAATGCGTAGGTATTCTCAGCTACCTGGAGAAGGGCCCCGAGCTAGAACAATTAAGGACTCACCCCTGGGGGAAAAAACATAAAATAACATCTGGTCTGAGTCACCGGACGGAGCAGCTGCCTCAGTCAAAGGGAAGGTTAAAAATCTCATCACCAACACCTGCAGTGTTATTTCCCACACCTGTCTGCTCACCCCCACACCCTGCCCTTCTCCATCTGGTCCCACCTTGTTAGCTCGCCAGGACCGCGTTTTTTTAGTACCTCGTTCTTTTCTTCTCTAGTGCTTGCCAAAGAGTCCCAACCAACCTCCTAGGTTTGCTCACATTCCGAATGAGCTCCGCGGTGTTACTGGGGTAAAACCCCAAGGAAAGGACAGAACGAAGGTGTGCCCCCAAAGGTGGATCATCTGGGTACATTCCCACGGAAGGTGTAGTTGGAAAGGAAGGCAGTCGCAGGCCTTTACAGACTGCCCAATAACCGGCTTTGGCGACACAGTATGCGGCCACACAATAGCAGATGGATTGGCCTGGTTGCAGACGGCCCAGCGCCATGCGCAGGGCGGCCATCGTGTGCCCAGTGGTGGCGCAGCGCCTCCGTGAGCTGCCGTGGTTCCCCGCGGTGCTCGCCTAACCGGAGCTGTGATTGTGCTGCGCGGGAAGGATGGCTTCAGGGCTCGAACCCAGGATCCCGCACTGCTCCGCCTAGGGGGTTTGCGGGGGACCTTGAAACCGCCTTTGCTTGGCTCTCCTCGCCTGGGGACCTGGGGGCACACGCGGAGGGCTCTGAGACTGGTTTCCCCAGTTCCAGACCCCCTGCGCCATGGAGCCTTTGTCTAGCCAGAGCCTCCACGGCAGGTTCACGCCCTGCGATCCCGGAACTGCCCAGAACTTCCAAAAGTTCCAGTGCCTGGAGAATAGTGCTCTTTGCTCTACTCTTTGGTGCTGAAGGACTTGGGTCCTTCTGCTAAAACTCTACGGTCCCCGTCGTCCATTGGAATTTCCCGATCCCCAAGTATATTCCAATCCCCCTCTTAAAGGCCCTGAGGCTGTCCTAAGGGATAGTTCCTACGACCTTGAAACTGCTGCTTCCGCCCTTGTAGAAGGACTCTTCTGTGTGTGGAAGGTCCTCAGCCTGGTCAGATTCTGTGCGCCAAATATCTGGTTAGTGAGTTTCCTCCTTTCATGTGAACCAAACTTTAGGATAGCTTTGTGGAACTTGGGAACAGTCCAATTTGCCATTAAAGACTTTTGAAAAGCACCAACATTACATCAAATTGATACAATGTTACAAATGATCCAAGCTTTTAAAAATAGATTCTTTCAAACCATGTAACACATGCCAAGTATTACATGCAATCTAAATATGTACAAATAACTAAAACACAGCCACTCTGTCTCAAATGCTTGCCAGTGAAATATTATACTATGCAATTTTGTGACACTTTGGGGGGCTGACCTGGCTGCTGTGATCGACTTCATTCCAGTCCAGTATTGGAAACCTATGACCTCCTAGACAGACTAGGGAAACAGTAACACCTGGGTGAATGCTTGGTCTGAATTTCTTTTCTGACAAAATAGTAAATATAAAAGGACACCAGAGACCTGAAGTTCTCTGTAAGGAACGAGTTGACAGACCCTGGAGACTTTCCTAATGATCCTTCATTTCTGCACGTTTTGTCCAAGACAGCATGGTCACAAATATTAAAGGACAGTTAAAACAAGACTTTTGACAAGTTGTGATGACAGGCAGAGGCAGGATTATGGGAGCAAGTCTGAGGCCAGCCAGAGCGAGGCCTTTAGAGCCTTTCTAAAGCCAAACTAAACCCCTGGTCCTCTGGAATGGGTGTTAGGGTGAAGAATGAGAAGGAGGTCTAGAGAGGTGGCTCAGAGTGTCGCTCTGCAAGCTTGAGGACCTGAGTTCAGATCCCCATCATGTGTCAGTAACCTCTGCACCGTGGGGACTGTCCCACCTGTTTTTATGACAACTTGACACAAGCTGGAGTCATCTGAAAGGAGGGAACCTCAACTGAAAAAATACTCCATAAAATTCAGATGTAGATGCTGGCCAGTGGTGGCGCATGCTTTTAATCCTGGCACTCGATGTAGAGGCAGGGGAATCTCTAAGTTCGAGGCCAGCCTGGTCTACAGAGTGAGTTCCAGGACAGCCAGGACTACAAACCCTGTCTCAGGGGGGAAAAATTCAGATGTAAGACATTCCACCCCCTCCAACCCCCTACCCCTCCTCCCCCCTGCAGGGTTTCTCTGTATAACAGCTCTGGCTGTCCTGGAACTCGCTTTGATTTTTTTTTTCCAGAGCTGAGGACCAAACCCAGGGCCTTGCACTTGCTAGGCAAGCGCTCTACCACTGAGCTAAATCCCCAACCCCGGAACTCGCTTTGTAGACCAGGCCAGCCTCAAACTCACAAAGATCCATCTGCCTCTGGTAAGGCATTTTCTTAATTATGACTGATGGAGGATGGCCCAGCCCATTATGAGTGGTGCTATCTCTGAGATGATGGTCCTGGGTTCTGTAATAAAGCAGGCTGAGCAAACCATGGGAAACAAGTCAATCCTCCTCCATGGCCTTTACATCAGCTCCTGCCTCCTGGTTCCTGCCCTGTTTGAGTTCCTGTCCTGACTTCCTTCAGTGATAAGACTACAATGTGGTAGTGTAAGCCAAATAAACCTTTTCCTCCCCAAGTTGCTTTTGGTCATGGCGTTTCATTGCAGCACTAGAAATCCCAACTAAGACAGGGACTGAGACAATGGATTCCTGGAGCTTGGTGGCTTCTAGCTTAGCTTCTGGCTCAGTGAGTGACAGTCTCAAAGGAATCGGGTGGAGAGTGGTAGAACAGGACACCCTATGTCCTCTGGCTTCCTTGTGGCTACAGGTACAAGCATAGCCATACACATGTGGGCATACATCACACATACATACAGCATACTCACACACACACATAATGTTTTTAAAAATGAGCCGGGCAGTGGTGGCACACGCCTTTAATCCCAGCACTAGGGAGGCAGAGGCAGGCAGATCTCTGTGAGTTCGAGGCCAGCCTGGTCTACAGAGTGAGTTCCAGGACTGGAGCCAAAACTACACAGAGAAACTTTGTCTCGGAGAGAGAGAGAGAGAGAGTGTCTAGGCATTATAAAATTTACCTCAGTGAGGAGAACTGAAAGGTGTGATGGGTCGTCTGGCTTGTGTGACCCTTGCATGTGAAACCAGCCTGTGTTGAGCTCTCTGTACTGTAGGAGTCAGTGACAGGAGACTGGGCTGATCTGAAGACTGGCTGTAAGTTCCTCAGTCCTCACTTGATCTCTCCCTTTTGGAATGTGGAGGAGACCTCTCCTGGGCCCAGTGCTGGAAGCTGGAGGTTCCAGGTAGACCTGTCTTGGCATACAGGACTCTGCACTTGCCAGTGACCACAGAGGGGACACAATGCAGTAGGATTTGGTTGGTTGGATTTAATTTTCTCTGGTTCCTATCTTGCAAGACCCAGGCATACTAACTCTTGTGTTGTTGTTGTTTTGGCTTTTGGTTTTCGAGACAGGGTTTCTCTGTGCAACAGCCCTTGCTGTCCTGGGACTAGGTCTGTAGACCAGGCTGGCCTCCAACCCACAGAGATCCTCTGCCTCCGCCTCCAGAGTGCTGGGACTAAAGGTGTACGCCACCACCACCAGCCTCACTGTCTTCTGAAGTGAAAGAAAGTGAGCTCCTGGAGGTTGTTTGTCTCTGAGTATAGGAATGCTTTAAAAAGAGAACCCTGTCTTTGGGATTTCAGACCAAACAATACAGGGCTTCAGCCTTCAGGGAGGAAAAAGAAGGGCTCTTCTTAGGAACGGCTTTTCTGGTTCCTTCCTGCTCCCTGCATGCTCACAGCATGTCACTCTGCTCTGTTCCCTCACCAGATTGAATGCATTCCCGTTCTCGGACCAAGCCAAGATGCAGGTGGGCATGCCTGCTTGATATCAGGGGTTCCATGGCCTAGAGCTGGACGCAGCCCATGACACCATGCGACAGGCAAGATCCTGGGGCAGACAGGATTCCTTCAACACCTCCTTCAGTGAGACAGTCTGGGGAGCATATCCCCCCTCCGGGCTGTTTTTTGTGGACCTGAAGCCTGCTGTCACAGCTGAGGGGGTAGCCCATATTTCTTGCCAACCCCCAAATCAGTGGGCAGTTCTGTTCAGGGAGGAAACACTTGGAATGCAGGCAGTCCCTTGCCGAGAACAACACCAGGACCTGAACTCTATGGCTTTTGTCTAGAAGCTGAGAGATGGGAGAAAGCAGATGTGGGGGTGGGGTGGGGGAATGGCATGGCATGGGGGAGGGTTCCTGGGCTTTGCTGAGAGAGATATTAGTTGCTTGTTCTGCCTAGAAACCACCAGATGTTTGAGTCAAGGGTGAGACCTGGTATGAAGGCTGCAGAAAGGAGTGGGTGAAAATAAAAATCGTAACCTTCCCTTTCTCCCCTCTCAGGCTCTTGAGATTAACATGGCCCGAGGAGCTGGAGTCGAGAACATTCCTGACAGCTCCCCCCACACTCGTTTAGCCTTGACTAAAATGCGTCCTCTAACAGGATCGACCTGTGTGAACTTGGTCCTCTCTTCCCTTCTGCATCGGAAGTTCTGCAGTTTCTTGGCAACTTTACCCTTCCCCCATCTTTATAAAGATGATGTTTTAGGTGCTAAACTGTGGACTGGGTTTTCTGCTTTATTTTTTATTAAGTACTAAAGTAAGATTCCTCTGAACACTGATTCCTCACCCGGCTAATTGGAGTGTCTGCAATCAGAGAGAAGGGGCTGTTAGAACGAGCTCTCATGTACCCCAGGCTGGCCTCAAAATCACTATATAGTGAGGATGGCTTTGAACTCTTGATCTTCCTGCCTCCACCTCCCAAGTGTTGGAACTACAGATGTACGCTGTCATGCTCAGCATAGGGAGTGTTAAAGACGCCTCAGACTCCCTCTCAGCTCCAATGAGAACATGGATTTAGAAGTAGACCTATGGACCAGTTGGCGCACACCTTTAATCCCAGCTCTTGGGAGGCAGAGGCAGGCAGATCTCTGTGAGTTCAAGGCCAGCCTGGTCTACAGAACTAGTTCCGGGACAGTCAGGGCTACACTGAGAAACCCTGTCTCAAACCTACCCTGCCCCCCCCCAAAAGAAGTGGGCCCATGGAGATCAGCATGTCCATCACTCTGCTGCCCCTGTGCCGTGTCACAGCAAAGCTTGTGGGGCCTAGAGCCCTCTCAGGAAACGAGATTAGTCCCTTTTGCCTTTGCCTTTCTCCTTCCTCTTAAGATGGAGTAGGAGCTGGCAACCGTTGGCCGCTCTTCCATTCTGAGCAGCAAGGAAGATGCTGCCAACAACTGTGCCCACGGCCATGTACCATGGAGGAAGAGATAATCAGTCTGGCCATGGCATGAATCTGAAAACCGGTGCACAGAACCAAGTGTCCCTGGCACCTGCAGGAGGTCACTACATCGGCAGCCCTCCCTCCCTGGCTTAGAAGATTGCTATGTACAGGAAAAAGGGAAACCACACCACTTGGGGCTGATGCCGCAGACGTCATTCCTCTGTCCTTTCTGTCTGCCCAGCTTCCCCTAGGGGGAGCTATGTGTCCTGCTTGGTGTGGATTTGGCCTTGGAAGCTTGAATAACCTGCTCTGCCCCGAGTTCCCGGGCTCTCACTTCTCTTCTGCTGCTTGCCTGTCTATCTGGTCCAAACCTTCTTTGAACTTTGATCCATTTCTAACAGCCTGCTTGTTGTTCTTGGACTCCGTGGATCCGTCCAGCTGGAAGAGCCGCCCTTAGCTCTTAAGTACTTTTCCAGTTTACTCCTCACAGTCTGAGAGTGAGGCCAGCTGGGAGCCAGGGCTTTGGCTCTGCTGCGCTACAGGGATGGTGTAGACATGCTCGGCTGCTTCAATAGAAACTAGGGCCTCCGGGATCTGTGTGCCCCTCCTTAGAAAGAAGGGAAACAAAACACCTTTCTTATGCTGACATTAGGCATGTATGTGCTATTAGGCATGAGATAGATGCTTTTCTGGCCCGAGGAACAACATCAGAATTACTAGGGTACTTGGTAAACCTGCAGGTTCTGAGGTTCCAGGGAGGTGTGGGACCTGGGGCTTTGTATAGATTCAGCCATCTCACCATGCCTGTCTAGGTCACCTGTCTGTCAAGAACTCGAGGCCTCTTGTGAGTATTCTTTCCTCACCTCTACAGAGGTAAAACACAGGACATGAGCCATTTGGGTGGTGATGGGAATGTCTATATCTTGATTGGTTTGATTATATAATTTCTATATCTATATAGGCTTGTCAAACCATTCTACATATAAGATATGTGAGTATAAACTGGACTTCAAAATCTTTACTATGTGGAAGGAATGCAGTTGTATGTAAGTAATAACCACTATATGGACAGTCAAGAGTTCTCCAAGAGAGTGATTGGGGACAAGGGACATAATATCTGTATCCTTTTTTTTTTTTTACATTTATTTATTTATTATTTATTTATTTATTTTATGTGCGTTGGTGTTTTGCCTACATGTATGTCTGTGTGAGGGTTTTGGATCTCCTGGAACTGGAGTTACAGACAGTTGTGAGCTGCCATATGGGTGCTGGGAATTGAACCTGGGTCCTTTGGAAAAGCAGTCAGTGCTCTTAACCTCTGAGCCATCCCTCCAGCCCAATACCTTCTCTAGACATACCATACACTGTGCCCAGAGCTTGCTGTCCTTCTGGAGCTGTGAGGCAGTTCAGACTTAGGCTTTAACTCCCTGCTAAGAAGTCCAAGTCGGAGTTTGCTATCTATCCACCCCGCATGTCCACAGCACTTGTAGAGCCCTACAGCTCCAGCCTTAACCCCCAGACCACCCTGAAGTTCTCAGACTGGACCTTCATGAAACAACAAGACACCTGTCCCTGCAGCTTGGACACTGAGCACTTGACCTACAACAGGTTCACCAGCCAGATCATGTCTTCCAACTCCCTGTGTTTGATAGTGCCCTCAATGTGGACTTAATGGAGTTCCAGATCATTCTGGTGCCCTACCCGGCATCCAGTTTCCTGATGACCTACTCACCTTTGTCTCAGCTGAGAAGGCCCACCACGAGCACCCCTGAGTCAGAGATTAGTGAACATTAAACTGTCTAATCAGATGGTCAAGAATGGCAAGTGCATTGCCTGCCATCTGCTGCATTGTGAAAACCTAGAGCCTGTGGATGTGATGACGCTGCTGCTGTTGCTGCTGACAAGTCCAAGTGCAGCATCCAGTTTGTAAACTGCTGTCCCACAGGGCTCAAGGCAAGTTGAGGGTGAAGAGAAGAATTGGCATATGGCCCATGTCGTCACTAAGAGAAAATCCAGGAGACACAAAGGCACTGGGGATGGGAAGAATAGGGCAGGTAACCCTTGAACTGGCAGAGAAGTGAGGCCTTTGGGCCAGCAGCCAAGGGAGTGGCTTCCTCCTTCCCATATGTCAGGGGCATAGTCACATGATTGGGCTCTCTGTCTGAAGGGAACAGGTCCCCACCTCCCCAGGATCTTGCTTGAGATCCTCCTGCTGCAGCCTCCTAAGTGTGCATCGCACACCTGGCTGGGAGAACAATTTGGGAAGTACGGAACGGCCGTCAGCAGATTAGGGGTGTGGGAGTCAAAAGGCTGCTTGTGTTCTGCACCTGTGAATACTGTCATTTCCTCCTGCAGTCATAAACTCATTTACTCCCCACCTCATCACCCACCCCGTTCCTGAGGGGCTGGCATAGAACTTAGTTTAAGTTTTATGGGCTTTGCTCTAGAGCAGTGGCTCTCAACCTTCCTGGTGCTGAGACCCTTTAATACAGTTCCTCACGTGGTGACTCCCCCAACCATGAAATTATTTTGTTGCCACTTCATAACTGTAATTTTGCCACTGTTATGAATCGTAATGTAAATGTCTGATGTATAGGATATCTGATATGGGACCCCTGGTGGGGTCACAACCCACCTGTGGAGAACCGCTGCTAAGGCAGCAGACTCTAGAAAGATTAAACATGGTAGCAGTGGCATCAGAAAGCATACTCTGCCTTCCTGCGCTGTGACATTGCCATGGACGTGACCACAGCTGGATAGGAGGCAAGGATCCCTTGGACTTACAGATAATAGTTATTTACTGCTGGTGTAAGGGTGTAGAGGGTTGTTCTGTAGTTCAGACTGCAAAGTGTGTGTGTTGTGGGCGGTGCATCTTGGGAGACTCGCTGTTACTGTTCCCACATTAGGAAAAGATTTAGCTGCTTGGAGGAAGACTGACTGCTTTTAGAAGCCAGTGAACTTGCTGCCCTCAGTGGCACTGGCTAGAAGCAACTGTGTGTGTGTGTGTGTGTGTGTGTGTGTGTGTGTGTGTGTGTGTTTTGGGTTTTTTTTTGTGTGTGTGTGTAGCTTTGGAGCCTATCCTGGAACCCACTCTGTAGACCAAGCTGGCCTCAAACTCACAGAGATCCGCCTGCCTCTGCCTCCCGAGCTCTGGGACTAAAGGTGTGCACCACCACCACCACCGCCCAGCAAAGCAACCTTTTTTAAGGAGAATATAACCTCAAATATGAAATATATTTATGTTTAGCGATTCTTTAATTTTTAATTTTTATTTACTTTTTAAAGGATCTTATTATTTTTAATTCTGTGTCTGTATGTGGGTACAGGAGTCTGGGGAGGCCAGAGGCTTTAGATCTTCTGCTGGAGCTGGAGTTACAGGCTGTTATGAGTCACCACGTTGGTGCTGGGAGTTGCCTGGGTCTTCTTCAAGAGCTGTAAGCTCTCTACCACTGAGCCCTCTCTCCAGCTCCACATCTGTTCTTACACCTAACAAAATTAATGGTACTTGCTCCAGATAAGGGAATGCCAAAGGACTGATGAGGTAACGTGGATCTACAGGAAAGGCAGCAACCGCCAAGCCTGATGCCCTGAGCTCGGACCCTGGGACCCACAGAGTAGAAAAAGAGAATTGACTCTGGCAACTTGTCCTCTGACTTCCACGTGCGCGCGTGCGTGTGCGTGCATGCACACATACATATACACATACACACACAATTTTTGAAAAAGAATATCAAATAAATATTCAAACTTAACCAGTTGTCCCTAAATGTTGTTGGTTTGTTTGAGGACAGAATCTTTCTCTGTAAGCCATGTGTCCTAGAACGTAGGATCCTTTTGCCCTAGCCTCCTGAGTGCTGGAATTACAGGTTTTTTTCTTTCTTACATTTTTAAAATTCATTTGTTTATTGTGTGTTTGTGAGTATATATGTGCGTGGGCATGCTTGCTACAGTGTTCATAATACAGCATATGTGTGTCAGTCAAAGGACAATCTGTGGAGTCGGCTTTTCATGCCACATGGATCCAATGGACTGAACTCTGGTCATTGGACCCGGTGGCAGTAAACGCCCTTACCTGTTGAAATATCTCACCAGCCCCTGGAATGACAGGTTTCTGTCACCATGGCCTGTTTCTTTATTTCTTCAAGGTAGGAAAATGCCAGATACCAAGTAACTATCCCTTCTCCAGTTATAGGATTTTCTTTTCTTTCTTTTTTTTTTTTCCTTTTTGATACAGGGTTTCTCTGTGTAGTTTTGGTGCCTGTCCTGGAACTCGCTCTGTAGACCAGGCTAGCCTCAAACTCACAGAGATCCACCTGCCTCTGCCTCCCTAGTGCTGGGATTAAAGGTGTGCGCCACCACTGCTTGGCCAGAGGTGGGATCTTTGTGCAGACTCTTCCCAAGGCACAAAGAACCAGCTACTTAGACCAACTCCTGTTTCTTCTTAGGATGGTGTAGATGAAATTCTAAATGGTCTTATTAAATAAGAAACAGAGCCAAATAAAGAGTTAAAAGCCCAGAGACCAGAGCAGTAGTCAAGAGCTAAGACCACCTTATCTTACCATTCGCTGCTGACCTTCCCCTACTTCCTCTGTCCTGTCTTTTTATCGCCTTTCTGTTCTGCCTTCTCATTGATTGTAAACCCAACCACATGACTTCCTCGTCACTGCTTGTCTATACAGACTTCCAGGTCTCTATGGTTGGTACTGGGATTAAAGGCGTGTGTTAACCATGCTGACTGTGTCCTTGAACACAGAGACTTTGCCTGCCATGTGATCAGATTAAGGGCATGTGCTACCACTACCAGACTTCTACTTAATGGCTTGCTCTTAGCTCTGATCCCCAGACAACTTTATTTATTAACATGCAAATAAAATCACATTTCAGCACAAATAAAATATCACCATAGGATGGCATCAATTCCCAGCTTCCTTACCCTCATGGTGCCTGGACACGAGCTATCCAAGGTGCTACAGGTAGCTGCATGCTGAACACCATCACGGCCATCACTGAGACCCAGGCCTGCCTTGACCACAAGTGTGACCTGATATATGCCAAGCATGTTTCAGTTTGTAGGCAGGATATGGAAGAAGAGTTCTCTGAGGCCAGAGAGGAGTGGGCTGCTCTGGAGAAGGGTTGGCACAGGACAGTTATGAGGAAGTGGGCACGGGAGAGCACCTGGTGTCCCCCCAGTCTTGTGTCATTAACTCCACTGTTCCCTCAACCCCTGCAGCTACCATCCTGACGAGGACAATCAAAGATGGTTCAGCCCTGGACAGTCCTGCTTTTGCTTCATGTAAGTCCTTACATAGGTTCCTCATCCAACCCAACAAAGGCTGAGTCTTCTATGGTTATGATGAACACTGCTGAAGTTTTATCTGCCCTTATCTTCTGGGAAGGATCTGCTCAATGTCAATGCCCAGAAGAAATCAGCCTAAAATTTTAACCTAGCCTCCCTCCTCATGGTCAACAGAGTGCAGCAGACGTTGAACTCACAGGTCACCTGTCTCAGCCATCTTAAAATGTAAAGCTCAGCCAGGCGGTGGTAGCACATGCCTTTAATCTCAGGAGGCAGAGGCAGGCAGATCTCTGAGTTCCAGGACAGCCTGGTCTACAGAGGGAGTTCCAGAGCTGGGCGGTGGTGGCGCATGCCTTTAATCCCAGCCCTCGGAGGCAGAGGCAGGCAGATCTCTGTGAGTTTGAGGGATTTCTATGAGTTCAAGGCCAGCCTGGGCTATAGAGTGAGTTCCAGGAAAAAGGCACAAAGCTACACAGTGAAACCCTGTCTCAAAAAACAAACAAATAAACAAACCAACAAAAACAAAAAAAAACAAAAAAAAAGAGGGAGTTCCAGGACAGCCAGGGATAGACAGAGAAACCCTGTCTCAAAACAAAACAAAACAAGACAAAACAAAAACGTAAAGCTCTATGCTCTATAGGGAAGCACAGAATCCAACAAGCAGGATTCTGAAAGAGAGTCTTTGGCCTCTTTTGGCCATGAACATATGAAGTATGTTCTTTTTAAGTTGCGATGAGCCTTTTGAAGAGAAATTTGAAGTCTCATTATACATGGAATCCCTAATGAGATGACTAGGGAACTTGTTTTAGAGACTCGCCAGGTCTGAACACATGGTCTTAAAGATCAATGTATTAGTCACGGGTTCTGATAGTAGCGAAGACTGAACAGGTGCCTCTTCAAGCACAGCCCAGGGTCAGGAAGGCTTCTGGTTCCTGAGGTACTTGACAAGTCGCCATGTGCCGGGCAGAGGTTGCTGACTTAGGCTCTCTGGAAAGATAACTTTCAGGCACACAGCAGAACAAGGAGGCAGAGTTATTACATGCAGATAAACAAGGAGGCAGGGTTATTATATGCAGATAAACAAGGAGGCAGGGTTTATGGTATACAGCTAGATCTAGGAGATGGGCTTAGCTAACCTCCATGGGAACAGTCTCTGCAGGGGAGCAATCTTCAGCCCTTAGACATCCAGGGAGGAGAAAGCTATGGTGGACATTTTCTGCACACTATCAACATCCTCACATGGAATCCAGGGAAGGCTTTGCAGTTTCTCTCTGGGTTAGAGACTCGGGGCCTTGACATGGCCATACTCATGTCAACAATATACATTTACTCAGGACCTCACAGAATTGGGGCTTTCTACACTTCCCACAACCCCATGACCCCCTTATTTTCTCTTTGAGGGGAGTGGGAATTGGCTTTTCTGAGATAGGGTCTTATGTAGCCCAAACTGGACTTGAACTCACTGAGGATGACCTTGACTCCTGATCCTCCTGCCTCTGGCTCCCCTCTCTTTTCTCTCACTGTAAAATCAGCAAGAACAAAGCTGGGTGTGGCGGTGCACACCTTTAATCCCAGCGCATAGGAGGCAGCGCTTGGGATTCTTCTCACTTACAGAAACCTGCAGCAGATGAACTTGGCCCTAGATGACTTTCTGCAGGCAGAATCATTTATTTCCAACATTCCCCAGGAATCCATGGGCTCCGTGGAGACCTTGGAATGGTAATTTAAGGACCAAAGACTAGAGGATTGGCCTAAACTCTAGAAGTCTGTCCAAAGCACCGGACCTATGTCAGAATTTAACAAGCTGGCTTGAAAATGTAGCTGAGCATGTCTGGGTTCAATCTCTGTTGAGGAAGGGGGGAAGAGAGGGAATGGGAAATGTGAGGAGGGAGAGAGAGAGAGAGAGAGAGAGAGAGAGAGAGAGAGAGAGAGAGAGAGAGAGAGAGAGAGAGAGAAGCAAAGAACTGGAGGGAGGGAGACCAGATGAGAATCTTAGGATACATAATGAGTTTAAGGCCAGCCTAAGACGCAGAGTGAAACTGCCTCAAACCCCACCCCTCCAAGAAAGTATGCAAACTTGGGTAGTAGAGGCTGAAGAAGCTACATAGGAAAACTCTTGCCAACCATCACAAAAAGAAGAGAGTTAACTGTTCCCCTAGGGGAATGGGAGAGACAGGCTTATGTATCAGACTCACCCAGCAGCCTCTGTCTCTGTCTCTCTCTCTGTCTCTCTCTCTGTCTCTCTCTCTCCTCTCTCTCTCTCTCTCTCTCTCTCACACACACACACACACACACACACACACACACTCCTGAACCTTGATAAAATGCTGGAATCCCCCAACATGGCCACTTCTAAGGGGTCTCTAGCACATGGGGCATGACACCTACTTGCCATGACTCCGGGGCTAGATAGGATCACAGCTAGGCAGAGGAAGCTATGCTGTGTAAGCTAATCACAGCATGAGGTGACCACTCTGAGTAGACACGTGAATGAAGTCCAGAAGCGGAGCAGACGCT
Organism: Peromyscus melanophrys; assembly: GCA_902168415.1. Lineage (NCBI taxonomy): Eukaryota > Metazoa > Chordata > Mammalia > Rodentia > Cricetidae > Peromyscus > Peromyscus melanophrys. The sequence goes on from CABHPR010156637.1 coordinate 32,309, forward strand.
GGGCTCATGGCAGGATCTCGAGGGCTGAGTTCTCCGCTAGCAGGCCAGGAAGGGTCAAGACAGAGGGGGCAGTATACTGTCTTAGAACAGAGTGCTCCCTAATGCCCATGCTGAAGGTGCAAGGGAAGCTGGTGAAAAGTAGTCTGTGTGTCCACGGAAGAGGCAGGCATTTCCATCTCATTGCTCAAACAAAGGCTCAGACTAGGAAGTGAGAAAACAGCCTTCCCAAAGCATTTGAGGGCAGAGGGTGGTGGCATTTGATGTTGCTGGGTTTTTTGTTTTTTTGTTTTTTTTTTTTTTTTTTTTGGGTTTTTGGAGACAGGGTTTCTCGGTGTAGCTTTACACCTTTCCTGGATCTCGCTCTGTAGACCAGGCTGGCCTCGAACTCACAGAGATCCGCCTGGCTCTGCCTCCCGAGTGTGGGATTAAAGGCGTGCGCCACCGCCGCCCGGCTAGTTGCTGGGGTTTTTTAATGCTCAAATGTGGAGGGTGGGAGAGGGCAGTCAGAGGACAATATGCAGGAGTCACTTCTCTCTTTCCACCTTGTAGAGCCCAGAGATTAGACTCAGGTCGTCAGGCTTGACTGGGCAAGGGTACTTGCTGGACTTAGAGTGGGCCCTGGTACAGGAAGATGGGTGCTAGAGTGCTGAGTTATGGTCAGAGGAAGATAGGGGAGCACCGAAACCCGAGTGGTAACTAATGCAGGTGATCCCCCATGTTCTTGGCACCTTCCTTCACAGTGACTCATTCTCATTGTTCAGGGGCAGAGGGGCATGTTAGAAACCAAATAAGTGACAAAGTTTGGGGCCTCAGCCTCAGGCTGAGATATCCCTGTGCTACTTACTCCCTGAAGAAGGCTGGGGATGCTGGCTCAGCAGTGGGTTTGAGCACCTGCTCTAGATGTGGCAGGACGAGACAGAAGTCATAGTGTGAACTTCCCTGGATTCTAGGGAGCCAGCAGGAAGCAGGGGGTGGGAGTGGGGTGGGAGGGTAGGGGTCCTGTTCCCCTCCTCACCCTGCCCTGGTCTTGGAAAAGGCAGAGCGTTGCAGCTGCTGTGGGAAGAACGGTGGCCCACCCCTCACACAGAATGGTTGGGGCCTGGGCAAGTAATGTCTTCTTTGCCCATAAATTAAAGAGCCTGGGCTTGATCCTCACTTGAGAACACCTGTTTCTGTTTTTTGTTTTTGTTTGTTTGTTTGGTTGGTTTGGGTTTTTGGTTTTTCAAGACAGGGTTTCTCTGTGTAGTTTTGGAGCCTGTTCTGGATCTTGCTCTGTAGACCAGGCTGGCCTCGAACTCACAGAGATCTGCCTGGTTCTGCCTCCCGAGTGTGGGATTAAAGGCGTGTGCCACCTCCGCCGCCGCCGCCACCCGGCTCCATTTCTGTTCTTATGGAATATCTACAGAGTCCAGACAGAATCTGAACAATGAGGGTGTCTGAGCTATGGCTCTCCCTGTACCCCCTCCCTCCTTACTGATCTGGAGTCTGCTTTGTCCCCATCAAGTCTGAGCAGGCTCCCTGCCTGTCTCAGGCAAGCCCCTGGGAGATGAGAGGCTGTCTCTTCAGGGAGAGGGTACTTCCAAGTTGTTGGAAGGACAGTGGGCAAATCCCTTAAAGGACTTCATGCAGTAACAGTTAAAGGGGGTGGGGCAGGCAGAAAATCCTGGCCTGTTTGGCCGCTATGGTCAGGAGTATGCCACTGGAGAATAATCCCCACGACCACGCCTGAGCCCCGTGGATGCACTTTCTAACCCAAGCACAAGCCATGTCCAATTGCTTTGTTGTAGGCTCTGTGGAGGCCCAAGAACCGGCGTGGATATCCATTTTGCTGGACTCCCGCTGCATCGTTAGTGATGAAGAGTGCAGATTCTGAAGAAGCCGGAATGCTCGGATTTGAATCCCAGCTTTGCCACTTCTAACTCTATGTTCTTGGCCGTGTGGCGGGACCTCAGTTCCCTGCTCTGTCAAACAGGATGAGAACAACGCTGCTTACCTTGAAGTGGCTGGGAGGAGCAGCCACACGGTGCTGAAGCTCTGCGAGCCCTGACGAGTTGGACGATTATCAGTCACTGTGATTGTGACCTTCCACAAAAGAGGAGAGGGGCCTTTGTGCGCTGAAGCTCTTGCTCCTCCGTCACCATCCTCCGCAGAATAATCGTCGGTTCCCAGTCTGCAAAACCACCTCTTTGTGCTTCTCTACGACTCTTCATTCTCCCCAATTATGCTCTTTTGAAGACATTCATTCTTAGTGGTTAATTATTTCAATTTCCCCTTAGCCAAGGCCTCTCACTGCTGTGTGTCCCCTCTTACCCCCTGAGGTTTCAGTGTTCCGGAGCCCACACAGTCTGCTCTGTGCGTCCAAGCTCTGGCTGGAAGCCCGCCTGGACAAAGCACCCCTCAGTACCCTCTCTCCCTCCCCTGTTCTCCCGGAGCCCCAGCTCCTCACCCGGCCATGAAGAAGCTCTTAGGTAGGTCAGAGGGGGGCTATTCATTTTATACAGGCTCAACTTTGTCCCCATTCCCAGCCACTCAGCCAGCAGTAAGACCCAAGAACGTCTCTGGGTGATAGGCAGACGCTCAATGTCTCACACGCTGGGCACAGAGTCTGCAGAAGGAATCGAGCAGCGAATGGAAGGTCCTTCATGCACTTATCTCTTGCTGTATTATAAATTACCCCAGGGCTGGGTGGTGGTGGTGGCGGCGGTGGCGTTGGCGGCGCACACCTTTAATCCCAGCACTTAGGAGGCAGAGGCAGGTGGATCTCTGTGAGTTCGAGGCCAGCCTGGTCTACAGATCAATTCCAGGACAGTCAGGGCTACACAGGGAAACAAAGCAAAATAAAAAAAAAAACTACCCTGGAGCTAGGTAGTTTATAACCGTCATCTGTTCTCCACTCATGACTCTGTAACTTGGGCAGGACTAGGTGGTGGTGGTTCACCTTCACTGTGTGGGACTGGTTGGGGCAGCCTAGGATGGCTGCACCCACGTCTGAGGCCTTAGCTGGAAAGGCTGGAGAGTGGGCCCTTCCTTTCCAGTCTTTCAGCCTTAGCCTTCAACAGTGTAATCAGACTTTATGACCACTTCCAGAGCAAAAACAAGCTGTGAGGCCTCTTGAGACTTCAGATATTAACAATAAAACCACACACACACACACACACACACAAAGAAAGACCTCAGACTCATTGAGAAGTATTATGGGGCTGAAGAGATGGCTCCATGGTTAAGAGTACTTCCAGAGGACCTGGGTTCAATTCCCAGCACCCACATGAGAGTTCACAACTGTCTGTAACTCCAGTTCCAGAGGAATCTGGCACCCTCACACAGACATACATGGAGGCAAGACACCAACCCACATAAAATAAATCTTTAAAAAAAAAAGAGAGAGAGAGATCATGGATTAAATTAGGTGCTTCCAAATCTCCCATTGAGGTCCTAATCCCTAGTCCCTCAGAATGTGTGTTCATTAGAAATAAGGTCCTTACAGCTACTTTTAAAGATGAAGGACCTAGAAAGATATCTCAGAGGTTAAAAGCACTTGCTGCTCTTCTAGAGGACCTGAGTTTAGTTCCCATCACTCACTCTGGGAGACTCAACCTCCTGTAACCAGTTCTTCTGGCCTCCATGGGCACCCACACTTACATGCATGTACAACAGATATGCACACACACACATACACATAACTAAAAATAACATAAATCTTTCTATTTTTTTTTAAGTAAAGATGAGGAACCACTGGGGTAGGGTGACTCCTAATCCAAAATGATCAGTGTCTTTATGAAGGGAGAAATTGGGCTGGGGATATGTCTCAGTCAGTAGGGTGGCACACATCTGTAACCTCAGCATTCTGGAAGTAGAGGCAGGAGCATCAGTGCAAGGTTATCCTGGGCTACGCAGTGAATTTGAGGCCAGCCTTATCTACATGAGACTCCATATTAAAAAAAAAAAAGGAATGTCCAACAAGATGGCTCAGCAGGTGAAGGTGCTTGCTGCTAAGACTGATGACCTGGGTTTGGTCCCTGGGATTCACATGGGGGAAGGAGAGAGAGAACACACACACACACACACACACACACACACACACACACACGTAATAAAAAAATGGTTTTAGCCAGGTGTGTGTAATGGTGCACATCTTTAATCCCAGCCCTCGGGAGGCAAAGATGGGCCAATTTCTGTGAGTTCCAGGACAGTCAAAACTACATAATGAGATACTGTCTCAAAAAAAAAAAAAAAAAAAAAAAAAAAACCTTCAAACGAGAACGAGGGCTGGCAAGAAGACTCAGTAGGCAAAGGCACTTGGCTGCCAGGGCTGGTTCAGTTCCAGAGACCCGAGTGCTGGAAAGAGAGAACCAACTCCAGCAAGGTGCCATTGACTTCCGCCAACATGCCGTGATGTGTGGCTCCTCAACTAAACCGATAAATGTAATAAAAGATTTTTTTTTTTTTGAGACAGTTTCTCTGTAACTGCCTTAGCTGTCCTGAAACTCACTTTGTAGACTAGGTTGGCGTCGACTCACAGAGATCCGCTTGCCTCTGCCTTCCAAGTGCTGGGTTTAAAGGTATGTACCACTACACCCGGCTGTAATCAAAGAAATTTAAAGGGGAGGGGAAGAACCGGATATGATGTGCACACAGAGAAAATGCCCATCGAAGGCTGGAACTATGCCAGGGACAGAGACTCAGAACCCCACCCCCATGAGCCCCCACCCCAACCCCATGAGCCAGCCCTGCCAACACTGGCCTAGGTCTCCCAGCCTTCAGCCAGGAGTTCTGTCTTAAGTAACCTGGTATTTGGTACTTTGTTACAGCAGCCTGGCAAAAAGACAAGGACAAGGTCATCTGTTTTGAGACAGGATCTCTCTGTGTAGCCTGGCTTGCCTCTGCTTCTGCCTTCTGAGTATTGGAATTAAAGGCCCATGTGCAACCATATTCTCTCTCTCTCTCTCTCTCTCTCTCTCTCTCTCTCTCTCTCTC
>CABHPR010156638.1:0-11069 GCA_902168415.1 Peromyscus melanophrys
CACACACACACACACACACACACACACACACACAATTATTTATATAATTCAGAAGAAGAAAATGAACCAGAGACTATGCTTTTCCTTGTTTCTCAACAATCTTTCTTATACAGCTCAGGCCAACATGTAAGTAGGATACCTACATGAATTAGCAATTGAGACTGTGTTCTACAGTAAATCCCATTGACCAATCTGATGGAGGGAATTTTTCAGTTGTGATACCCTCTTCCCAAGTATACCTATGTTTGTGTCAAGTCACCATATCTAACCAGCACGTCTGATGACCACAAACTAGAACTCATCCTGTAAATTTCATGGTGTCATTTTTTTTTAAACAGCTGAGTAATATTCCACTGTGTAAATGTATCACATTTGCTCTATCCATTCTTCTGTTGAGGAGCATCTAGGTTGTTTCCAGTTTCTATCTTTTATGAAGAGAGCAGACACAAACATTGTTGAGAAAGTGTCCTTGTGATAGAATGAATTGTCCTTTGGGTATATTTGCAGAGTAGTATAGCTGGATCTTGAGGTACATCAATTCTCAATTTTCTGAGGAACTACCATATTGATTTCCAGAGCGGCTGTACAAGTTTGCACACCCATCAACAAAAGATGAGTGTTCTGTTCCCCATTATTCCACATCCTCACCAGCATAAGCTGTCACTAGCGTTATTGATCTTAGCCATTGTGATAGGTGCAACATGGAATTTCAAAGCAGTTTTGATTTGCATTTCCCTGATGGCTGAGGATGTTGAACATTTCTTTATGAGTTTCTCAGCCATTTGAGTTTCCTCCATTGAGAATTCTCTGTTTAGATTTGTATTTCATCTTTAATTGGATTATTTTTTGAGACCTAATGTATTGAGTTCTTTACATATTTACTTCTATTGGCTATGGAGTTGGTAAAAATCGTTTCCCATTCTATAGGTTGCTGCTTTGTGTGAATGACAGTATACTTTGACTTACAGAAACTTTTCAGTTTCATAAGGTCCCATGTATTAATCCTTGATCTTAGTACCAACCCTACATTTCCTATTCAAGAAGTCTTCTCCTATGCCAATGAGTTCAAATTAATCCCCACTTCTCTTCTATCAGGTTCTAGGTATCTAGTTTTAGGTTAACATCTTTAATCCAGTTGGACTTGAGTTTTATGCATGGTGAGAAGTATGGATCTATTTGCTTTCTTCTAATGCATACATCCAATTTGAACAGCACCTTTTGTTGAAGATGCTGTCTTTTGTCCAGTGATTATTTCTGACTCCTTTATGCAAAATCAGGTGTTCAAAGGTGTGTGGATTTATGTCTGGATCTTCAACTCAATTTCATTGATCAATATGTCTGACTTTATGCCAATACTGTGCAGTTTTTAATGACTATAGCTCTGTAGAACAACTTGAAATTTTGATTAGTGAGACCTCCAGCAGCTCTTTTATTGTTTTTGATTATTTTATCTATCCTGTATTTTTTTATCTTTCTATATGTAGTTGAGATTTTTCCTTTCAAGGTCTATGAAGAATTTTAATAGTGATTGGGTTAAATCTGTAGATTGCTTTTGGTAGGACAGCCATTTTCACTATGTTAACCCTACCAATCCATCAGCATGAGAGATCTTTCCATCTTCTAATATCTTCACCAATTTCTTTCTTTAAAAGCTAGTTATACAAGCTTTATACTTGCTTGGTTAGAGCTACTTGAAAATATTTTATATTACTTGATGCTATTGTGAAAGGTGTTGTTACAATAATTTCTTTCTCAGTCCCTTTATCATCTGTATTTAGGAGGGCTACTGATTTTTTTAGTTAATTTTTTATCAAGCTACTTTGCTGAAAGTGTTTATAAGCTGTCAGAGTTCCTGATGGAATTTTTAGGGTCGTTTACATATACATCTATACATCTGCAAATAATGTTACTTCGACTTCTTCCTTTCCAAATTGTATCCCCTTGATCTCCTTCAGTTGTCTTACTGCTCTACCTAAGATTTCAAGTACTCTATTGAATAGATATGGAGAGAGTGGACAACTTTGTCTTGTTCTTGATTTTAGTGAAATTGCTATGAGTTTCCCTCCACTTAATTTGATGTTGTCTATAGGCTTACTTTAAGCTGCCTTTTTATCTCTACTCTTGCAAAGGACCCAGGTTCAATTCCTAGCACCCACATAGTGGTTCATAACCTTCAGTAACTCCAGTTTCAAAGGATCTGATGGCCTCTTATAACCTCTACAGGCTCCAAGCACACACATGATACACATACATACATGCAAACAAGTCACTCACAAGATAAATTAATAAATCTAATTAAAAACATTCAAGAGTTTCAATTAAACTTTAGCTGTGTCTTTTCTTCAATTGTCCTATCCTGTGCTTCATCTTCCTGTATTCCTAACACTAAACCCAAGTAAATAAAACTATACTATTTTATCAACAATCAGTCATTTTTTTTTCACTATTATGGGCAACATAGGCTTTAAAATACTAATGAAGAAGGGATTTCCATCCTTCCATATCTTTCTCCTCAAAAGTCTGGGAACACAGCAGGTCTTTCTGCCATGATATCTGTTAGAGACCATTCCTGTCCCACAACTCCTAAGATACAAGACTTGGAGTGTGACTGCCTGTGTGTCAGTCATGATTCCAATTAAAGACCGAGATGCAGCACTGTCTGTTCTTTGAACAACTGACAAAGAAGCTCTCACAATACAGTGTCTAAATCATATCATTATTTTCCCAAGAAGTGATACCATGAGCTACAACTTCTGCGTCCCTCTCCCTAACTTTCATATCATGAAGGTTCAAAATCATTACTAATACCTAGGAAAAAAACTGTACTCTAATTTTTTCATTTGTTGTAATACTACTGACCTTATATTCTGATACTTAATATTGCCCATCTTCTTTTACAAAAGAAAATAGTTAATTTGATAAAGTTCTATGGTGTACACACACACATATACACACACTAGAGGGTGGAGAGAGAGAGACAGAGAGAGAGAGAGAGACAATTTAAAATACTAGACACTCAACAGGGAATATTAATCATGCTAGAGACTATATGAAACCAAAAAGAACATCTCATAAATATTGAGTCCTTTCCAGCACTGAACATAATATTTTAATATAATTAAATGCTTGGTTTTGGGAATGGCCATGTAGTAGTCAGTTGATATAGTATTCATCTAGCATGGGCAGAGCTCTGGAATCAACTCCCAGCATTGCATAAACTGAACATTGTGGCACATGCCTACATCAGCACTGGATGCAGGAAAGAGGACATCCTTGGTTATGAAAAAATTAAAGTCAGCGTAAGGTTTGTCTTTTAAAAAAAGGCTTGATATGTATTTTTGAAGTGGTGATTCCCCATATTATTTAAAAAGATACATAAACGAATTATATGTAAATATAAATATAAAGTAGAACATCCATGTGCATTGTAAGATAGCTAAGTTTATGTGTCACTTGGACAGAACACTGTGCTCAGACATGTGATGATACTTTACATAATTCTGGATGTTTCTGTAGATTGTTTTTGAATGACATTTAGTATTTTAAATGTTGTTTTGAATAGTATAGACTCTTTTCTTGAATGGACATTCAATTGGTCAAAATGAGGTTGACTGATGCTAGGGAAATTCCCAGGAATCCACAAAGTTAACACCAGCTAAGACTCTTAGCAATAGTGGAGAAGGTGCCTGAACTGGCCCTCTCTTATAATCTGTTTGGTGACTACTCTAATTGTCATTGTAGAACCTCCATCCAGTAACTGATGGAAGCAGATGCAGAGATCCACAGCCAAGCACTAGGCCGAGCTCCTGAAGTTCAGTTGAAGAGACAGACGAGGGAGTACATGAGCAAGCAGGGTCAAGATCATGACAGGGAAACACACAGAGACAGCTGACCTGAGCCATGAGACCTCAGGGATGCTGGACTGACAGCTGGGGAGCCTCCATGGGACTTAATTAGATATTCTGCATGTGGGTGACAGTTGTGTGGCTTGGTCTGTTTGTGGGAACCCTGGAAGTTGGACTAGGATCTATCCCTGGTGCATGAGCTAGCTTTTTGGAGCCAATTCTCTATGGTAGGATGGCTTGCTCGCCTTGATGCAGGGGCAAGGGGCTTGGTCCTACCTCAACTTGATGTGCCAGGCTTTGCTGACTCCCCATGAGAGGCCTTGCCCTTTCTGGGGAGTACATGGAGGGGGTTGTGGTGGTATTGTGTTCCCCGAAATAAACTTATCTGGGATCAGAGAACAGAACAGCCACAATATTAAACATAGAGGATAGGCAGTGGTAGCACACACCTTTAATCCTAGCATTCCAGAGGCAGAAATCCCTCTGGATCTCTATGAGTTCAAGGCCACATTGGAAACAGTCAGGCACGGTGACTCACGCCTTTAATCCCAGAAAGTGAGACTTTAATCCCAGGGAGTGATGGCAGAAAGCAGAAAGGTATATAAGGCGTGAGGACCAGAAACTAGAAGCTTTTGGCTCGTTAAGAATTCAGGCTTTTGAGCAACAGGTCAGCTGAGATTCGTTTGGATGAGAACTCAGAAACTTCCAGTCTGAGGAAACAGGATCAGCTGAGGAACTGTTGAGGTGAGGTAGCTGTGGCTTGTTCTGCTTCTCTGATCTTCTAGCATTCACCCCAATAACTGGCCTCAGGTGTGATTTTATTAATAAGATTCTTTAAGATTGATGCTACAGTGGGGGGGGGGTAGGGTGGAGTTGGAGGAGATGAGGGAGGGGGGAACTGTGGTTGGTATGTAAAATGAATAAAAAATTTTAAAGAAGATGAGAGAGAGAGAGAGAGAGAGAGAGAGAGAGAGAGAGAGAGAGAGAGTCAGATATGTTGAGTCCCAACCCTGAGGCTTCAAGTAGGCATATGTAGCATCCTCTACTATGACTATCCCTTCTACTGATGACTGCCAAAATAATGCGTGCCTGTGTACTAATTCCTCTGGCAGAATTGTACCTCTTCATGCTGATGACAACCTAATGAGGTCCAGTGTGACATGCTCTGGCCAATGAATGACAATGAAGGGGATACAATGGGGATTATATGGGAATTTTCACAGCCCTGTGAACTTCATGCCATAGAATGGCATTGTTCCTCCCTGTAAAACACCACACTAAAGAGTCATCAAAGCTACAATTGTGACTACTTCTGAAGCATTGAGCCTACGTGTGAAAAAAGGGAAGCTTTTCTGTGTGGGTGGATTTGAATCTGCTATTACAACAAAGTTAACATTAACTGACTGACTCCTTCTTAGGTGACTAGACTAACAATTTCTGTCAAGGAAAAGATCGTGTCTTGATATATAGACCAAAACTGTATTCATCCTTCTTTCACCCTCAGGAAATGTCCATAAATATTTCAAAGTGTCATTTACTTATGAAAAATTAATAATTGTGACAAATTGCTGAATAGAAAAGAAGAAAGCCACTAGTTGTAACAAATAGTCTAAGGAAGAAAGCTTCATCAGTCCCTACATTATACTGATTTACTTTCTGTGTTTTAAAAGTTTTTATGTGGGACAAAAATGCACCAGCTTTAGACAGATAGCTTAAGCAGAGATCAAGTTTTTATTCAGTTTTGAAGTAGAAGTAAACTGATACATGGTGTATTAGCAAGATTAAAGTGAACTACTGTCAAATTCTTAGATGTAGAAGTTTAGAATTTTGGTTAGAAAAAATAGAAATGTGATCAGGCATTATTAAGGAAACCACAGAGAACTACATGAGTTGGGCTCTTTGAAACTACCTGGCATCCAGGAGACATATTCTGGAAGTTCTACAATGTTGTGCACATGCTCAAGAAAGGTGGAACAGAAACTACCAGTTGCTTAACTGTGACAGACTTCAAATAACACACAATCAGCCAGTAAAACATACCAGTAGAATGTGTAAGATTTTAGGTGAGCCTTCCCACACACATCCTATCGCAAAGGGTTCATAAGGAGAGCATAGTCAAAGGATTTAAGGAAATCTCACCAATCCTCAGCAGGCAACTAAATTATATGGAATGAAGTGCAACCCCTAGAATGTCAGCTAAAAATAAAAACAAGAGCTGGAAACACAATAAACGAAAACTGGTAAGAAGTCTCGGGGGCCACATGTACTGCAGGGAATAACAAAGCTCTAGAAGTAGGTCAACGAGACGATGAGCAACAGGACAAAATCAGAGGAATAGAAATAACAGCAAGTGTTAGATAGTCGCTAAATCTGACACCAAAGTGATGCATCGTCCAAGATGTCTGGTTGCATGGAAAAACAAAACAAAACACAGTGTATGAGAACTGCAAACAAGCAAGAAAAATAGAAGGTAAAACACAGTAAGAAGAGAGGCCACCAAGAGATAATGTTCCAAAGGGATGATATCATTTGTCATACATATTTAAGTGTATAAAGTTAAAACCATGGCCAAAGGACTGAAGAGAGTGTCGCAAGGACATCTCATCAAAATATAAAAAACTAAGAGCAGTGAATAGAGGCATAAATTAGAACCATATTTAGCAGAAATTCTGTGGCAAAAAATACAATAACTTAGCTGAAAATTCATTCAAGGGGAAATACAAAAAAAATAATCTCTCAACTTGAAAGGAGATAAATAGAAGTCAGACACTCTCTGAATGGAATCAAATGACATGAAGAAAGTAAGCACAGTGCTTGAGATGTGTGTGGTACTCTGTCAAACATATGAACACACACACATATGATATATATGTGATTATATATATATATGATATATATACACATATAATAAGAGTTTGAGAAAAAGTAGGCAAAGAGAAAAAAGCAGAAATACTTGAAAACATACTTGTAAAAGGTTGTACAAATCTACTTGACAATATTGTCCTATCAACACATAAAACTGATGTACAAAAAAGTCAAAGAGAACCATACTAGGACACATGTTACACATATTGGAAATATTAAAAAACAAAGTCTTGACAAAAGTAACAGATTGTGTAAGTTGAGGACCATTTAAGGACTATTAAAATATTAATAGCTGACTTCTCTAAGACTTCTGAGTCAAACTGACAATGGGATAGCATCCTCAATTAAAACTCGTGAACCAGAAATTCTATACCCAGCTAAGCTCCCTTTCAAATCTGAAGCAAAAATTAGGACATTCCCTGATAAGAAAAACCTGGGAGAGTGAGGTGCTATCAAATGTGCTCTATAAGTAACCTAAATGACTATATTCAGGCTCAAATAAAATATTTAATGGAAATTTGAGTCAATGCAAATGAATACTATAAAATATGAAAACTAATAGTATTATGATAGAATAAACTAATTTTTAATTATATCTCAATCTTGCTTATTTTCATAGATAGTATCATGATAGTAATTATAAATCCACTTTTATTGACGTGAAAGTGTATTTATTATATTCATATAATGATGACATAAAGAAGGAACAAAGTCTTAACATATTTAGGAAAATAAGTTACTACTAATCCAAGTTAGCATATTTAACACAAATGTTAATTATGTTCCTTGGGACAGTAAATTAAAAGAATGAAATAAAAGAAGAAGATAGTAAAAGAAACAAGGCAACTTCAAAAGCATACAAATATATCTATTTAATAAAAGTAATCCATGAAATGAATAAAGAAGGAAAAAGACATAAAATATGTAGATAACAAACAAATATCAATTGCCAGTGATGCTCCTAATGACTACTAAGACATGATTTTATATTTATTAGATGAAAAGAGTAAGTAGTGATGAAGATATACATCCATGAGTCCATAATGTATTACAGGAACCATAACAGTTCATGAAAGAAATACGTACTTAGCCAATCATGGACATCTGTGCCTTTAATCACAGCATTTGATAGGTAGAGCCAAGTGGATCTTTGTGAGTTCAAAGATAACCTGGTCTACATTGCCTAATTAAAGTTATCCAGAACTACACAGTGAGACCCTGTATCAAAATAAAGAAATATATAAATAAATAGATCAGAAAGACATAATTAATCCTAATTTTAAGACAAGTTCTCTCACTAAACCTGAAGCTCTCCAATTGGTTAGAAATTCTCCTTTTCCCACTCTGTAGTGCTGGGACTACTGGTATGTTGCCATTGTGTCCAACTTTTCAAATAAGTTTAAATAACTCATTGATTAAATTAAAACGAATATTTTAAGGTTTCAAAGGTTTGTTTCTCTCTGAACATCTCCATTATAGTTTCCTAACAAAATTACATTCAGAAATAACATTTTTATTGCTATATCATGATATTCTATTTTATATTTTATAACTGACTATAACTATTGCAGGTTTTGGAAACTTTTATGTATAAAAAAGTCTACAAAATTATATTGAAATTTACTCTCAATACACTGTGAAGGGGATTATTTTTTACATGTTAGATTTATATCTGTGGATAGAAAAGTCATAACACTATAATGCTATGGTTGTCAACATGGACTTTAGTCTATCTCTGGTTTGACATTTGTAAGGAAGATTAAATATGATTCACATAACATCGTAGGTGAAAATCAGATGAATCTTGTTACAGAAATGCCTTTCAAATCTGCCATTTAAGATTTTTGGCAAACTCAGATCAAATTGACAATTCAGTTTATAAAGTCTTACTTTACATATACATATATATAGTTTCGTTTTCAATTTTAATTTAATGGATTTAATTCTTTAAAAGTATTTCTAAAAATAAATTTAGCTATTTTTTTAAAAATATGATATAAGCAGATAGCTAAATAAAATACATTATTAAAGGGCATTATACACAAAGTAAAATTATAGATATAATTATTTTTTCTATTTTATGTTAGAAATTAAAGAAAATAAATCATGTTTATTATTTATTCTATAAGATCTCAAAATAATGGCTAGCTTAAGAAGGTTTTTTTCCTAGGCTGAGGGATTACTTTGGGATATATTTGTTTGAACATGTAAATATTCCCCCCAAAACCTGCAGTTCCTATTTGGTGAATCATTAAATAAAAAACAAGGATAAGGGTTAATAACAACCATCAACATCAATGTGTTCATGGTGTTAGTCAAAGGAAAAGGTATGTTATATACATGTATCCAGTAGCTATAATTTTACACTGTCAAGAAAAGTATAAATTATTAACCAATTTGTAGAAGCAAATAAAATGAAATTTGACTAAGATTGAAAGAGTCTGTAATATGATTGAATAAAATTAGTTATTTATATATTTTTTTAATCTTTTAAAAAATATTTCATGCCGAGCATAGCACCTCAACAAGATTAGTTGCTAGGGACTGGAGAGATAGCTCAACAGTTAAGTGTACTTACTCTCTGTTCTTCCAGGGGACCTGGTATTAATTCCCAGAATCCACATGGCAGGTCATCACCATTTGTAACTCCATTGACATCTTCTATCTTCTGTAGATACCAGAAGTGAACATGATGCACAGATACATGTAGGCAAATATCTAAAACTTATAAAATAAAGTATTTTTAAAAAGATTAATTGCTGATAAAATTCATTGACAAAAAAGCAACTTAGAGGAGAAAGCAAGCTGTTTAAGTTCATAATTCTACCTTCAAGTTGGTCATTGTGGAGAAATCAAGGCAGGAACTTCAATCAGCTACTCATATAACATCCATAATGAAGAGCAGAAAAAAAAAATGTTCATCCTCACATGCTTGTTTGTGCTCAGCTCAGTCTCTACGCTTGTAAACAGTTCAAGACACCCTGCCTAGGATACAGTGTTGTCCTCAGTGGGATGAGTCTTCCCAATCAATTCATTAAGGCAATTTCCCCACAGGTATGCCCACAGGCACAACCAACGTAGACAAACCCTCATTGAGATTTTCTCCTTCCATGGCACTAAGTGGTGTTACACTCACAAGATATCCAAAGGAGATCATAAAATAGAAGTGTTTCGTTGAATAGAAGTGTTTGAGGTGGGCTTGGAACACTTCAAGTGGATAGATTTTAGGAAAAAGAAAAAATGGAAAATGCCCACCTAGAAACTGCTTATGTATTTCTTGGAAATTCTCAGTTTGATGACTGCAAAGTTTAAAAGTGATTTTGGAGAATGGAAGAAAGCTGTGACATCCCAAGGAAATTGTTTAATTTGACCTAAGATGGGAGCACAAAACATAGCTGAGAATTAGAACCTGTGGTTCCAAGTAGCCCAAGCTTCCTGGTGTTCACATTCATGAATTCAGAGATCCATGCAATCTTAAGGTTCCCCTGCTGTGATAAGTCATCATGATCAAAAGCAACTAGGGCAAGAAAGGGTTTAGTTCATCATTCATTTTTTTCTTATTTTGAGGTTATAATATAATTACAGTATTTATTCCTTCCCTTTCCTCCCACCAAACCATTGCATATACCTCTCTCACTTTTCTTCAAATTCATGTCTTCTTCTGTAATATAACACTAATTGTTATTATATTCACATATGTATAAACACACACACACACACACACACACACATATATATATATATATATATATATATATATATATATATATATATATATATATACTCCTAAATATAACCTGTTCAGTCTGTTCATATGTTTTCAGGGTTGACCATTTGTCACTGGATAACCAATTAGTATGCTTTCCCTTGGAGAAGACCAACTCTCCCTCTCTCAGCTTTTCTCAGATGCCTTTAGTTCCTTGTGTAGGGGTTATTTCATAATAAACTTGTCACACAAGTGACAATCACTGAGAGAAGTCAGATCAAGAACTCTAGGCAGGAACTTGGAGACATGACCTGAAAAAGTCATGGAAGAGTGCTGTCTACTAGCTTGTTCATCCTGCTTTCTTTCCCATCCAGGACCACCCACCTGTGGTGGTATTGTGTTCCAAAATATTGTGTACCTTAATAAACTTATCTGGGGTCAGAGACGGAACAGCCACAATATTAAACAGAGGTTAGGCAGTGGTAGCACACGCCTTTAATCCTAGCACTCCAGAGACAGAAATCCCTCTGGTCTCTGTGAGTTCAAGGCCACATTGGAAACGGCCAGGCATGGTGACACACCTTTAATCCCAGAAAGCGAGCCTTTAATCCCAGGGAGTGGAGGTAGAAAGCAGAAAGGTATATAAGGCGTGA
>CABHPR010156638.1:11169-35464 GCA_902168415.1 Peromyscus melanophrys
ATGTGGCTGGTTAAGCTTTCAGGCTTCTATCCTCGGATATGAGGACACAGAAGCTTCCAGTCTGAGGAAACAAGACTAGCTGAGGATCCGGTGAGGTGAGATAGCTGTGGCTTATTCTGTCTCTCTGACCTTCCAGGGTTCACCCCAATACCCGGCTCAGGTTTGATTTTATTAACAAGACTTTTAAGATTCATGCTACACCCACCTATGGGATAGGTCCACCCACATCACCCATCAGTCAAGAAAATGCACCAAGGTTTGCCCGTAAGCCAGTCTTACAGAAATAATTTTGAATTGAGGTTCTCTCTCATCAAATGAATCTAGCTTGTATCAAGCTAGCCAGGATACATGCTGTCATCAGATTTGAAATTTTGAGCTAATCATATTCACTTACCTTTAATTCATTCCTATTTTATTTACAGTTCCTTCACTGTAGACACTGGTTGAGCATGTGCATAAATTCACATACATGCATGCATGTGTGTACACACACAATTTCTTTCATAGTTCAATAGGTTTACTGTTGCTTCAGAATCCAGGCTAACTCACCTAATATAATGTACATTATAATTCAAATTCACATTTTGTGGCAATTTGTTTCCATGTCTCCTTTGACACGGGGAAATCAACTAATACATTGGTGCCATAGTTTTGCCTATTTTACATCTTTGAAGTAATCTTACACATGTTCGGTCTTAAGAATTTAGACAGAGTTAAAATGACAACAAAGTAATAAAGCTAGTAAGTACTTTTCTTTTAAGTTATTTGACATCTAATTCTTCATTTTCCGTGGAAGATCATTTCAAGTCCCTAGCAGAAATCCTCTTCATACAAAGTTTCAGCAAAATGTCGGCACATCCCCTGGAGAAAGATGTCAGCATTGTATCCTGGGTAGAGATGCTAAAAATGAGCGAGTTATTTCAGTTTCAAAATATTGTGAGGGTACATTCACACCACACACACACACCATTTGCTTAAGAAAAGTTTTATTTATTCATGTGTTTGAATATGTTTATAACTTTCCTTGATTCTCTGGCTCTAAAATTCACGGCCTTTTACCTTGTGCCTTTTGATATTTTGACAGTCACCACTGCTGACACAATTTTTTAATTACCCACTATATTTCCATGTCAACAAGATACACTTCTATTATGGAAGATTTCTTCTCTTGTAAAAGTGTATGCTATGCACAAAACAAACCACATTACTCACAGTGAGTCTATTTATCCATTTGGAAGAAGCTCATGTAGAAGAATTTTCCCAACAAATAAAGAGGAGCCACAGCTTTTGGTCTGAGCTAAGGAATCTTTTATACTTTGGATAAATCTTCCTGTGTTTAGATGGTCTTGGTGCTCTGTGAAAATTACACTTGGCTAATCATTTGTTTTCCAGGGTGATCGTTAAGGACAAAGCAGAATGTTTGAGCTGCGGCGTCGCTGGCAAACTTTGCGTGTTTGCTTCTCTGTGTAAACGAGCAGCCAGTGGAACGTCTGTGCTGATGACCGTATTCCAAGCAGCCGTTGCTCAACACTGTCTGTCTGTCTGTCCGCTCAAGCTTATACATCATCATCCTACCCTATTCTACTCATGCTCACTGCAGATGTCTTACTTCAGACTTTCAAAAAAAAAAAAAACTTTTGTACTATATGTTTTGATCATATTCTTTCCCCTCCCCCAACTCCTCCCAGATCCTCTTCTGATCCCAACCACTTCAAATTCTATCTCTTTTTTTAATTAATTTTTTCCATTTATTTTACATACCAACTATAGATTCCACTCCCTCCACTCCTCCCATTTCTTTCCCCTCACCTCTTTTCTACACACCCCCATCCACTCCTCAGAAAGGGTAAGGCCTCCCATGGGAGTCGACAAAGCATGGCATATCAAGTTGAGGCAGGACCAAGCTACTCTCCCTGCCCCCTGCATTGAGTCTGAGCAAGACATCCTAGAATTGGGAATAAGTTCCAAAAAGCCAGCTCATGGGCAACAGAGAGATCCTGGCCCCACTGCTAGGGGCCCTACTAACAGACCAAGCTACACAACTGTCAAACACACACAGAGGGCCTATTTTGGTCCCACTCAGACTCCCTAGCTGTTGGTCTAGAGTCTTGAGCTCCCATGAGCTTGGGTCAGCTGTCTCTGTGGGTTTCCCCGTCATGATCTTGACCCCCCTTGCTCATGTACTCCCTCCTCTGTCTCTTCAACTGAACTTCAGGAGCTCGGCCTAGTGCTTGGCTGTGGGTCTCTGCAGTTGCTTCCCTCAGTTACTGGATGAAGGTTCTATGATGACAATTAGGATAGTCATCAATCTGAATTCAGGAGAAGGCCAGTTCAGGCACCCTCTCCACTATTTCTAGGAGTCCTAACTTGGGTCATCCTTGTGGATTCCTGGAAATTTCCCTGGCACCAGGTTTCTCCCTAACCCCATTATGGCCCCCTCTATCAAGATATCTCTTTCATTGCTCTCCCTCTCTGTCTCTCCCCAAACCCAGCCATCCTGATCCCTCATGTTCACATCCCCCATCCCATCCCCTCTACCTCCCCACCATTTCTTTTAGATTTCCAATTTTGCTTAGTACAGCTTTATGAAGTATGACCTAATGATTCTGTGGATTTCCTCAGTGTCTGTTGTTATGTCCCCCTTTTCATTTCTGATTTTCTTAATTTAGATATTCTCTCTCTCTCTCTGCCTTTTGGTCAGTTTGGATAAGGGACTGTCTATCTTGCTGACTTTCTCAATGAAACAATTCTTTGCTTCCTTAATTCTTTGTATTGTTCTCTTTGTTTGTATTTTATTAATTTCAGCCCTCAATTTGATTATTTCCTGCTGTCCACTCCTTCTGGGAGAGTTTGCTTCTTTTTGTTTTAGAGCTTTCAGGTGTGCTGTTAAGTCGCTAGCATGAGATTTCTCCAATCTTTACATAGGCACTTAGTGCTATGAACTTTCCTCTTAGCACTGCTTTCATAGTGTCCCATGAGTTTGGATATATTGTGCATTCGTTTTCATTAAATTCTAGGATGTCTTTAATTTCACTCTTTCCTTCTTCCTTGACCCAGTGGTGCTTCAGTTGAGCATTGTTGTTTCCATGAGTTTGTAGGCTTCTGGTAATTTGTGGTGTTGTTTAATTCTAATGTTAAGCCATGGTGATCAATAAAATACAGGGGGTTATTCCAACTTTTTTTATATCTGCTGAGATTTGCTTTGTGCCCAAATATGTGTCAATTTTAGAGAAGGTTCCATGAGGTGCTGAGAAGAAGGTATATTCTTGCGTGTTTGGATGAAACATTCTACAAATGTCTGTTAAGTTCATTTGAGTCATAACATCTGTTAGTTCCCCTTTTCTCTATTAAGTTTCTGTCTGGCAGATTTGTCCATTGGTGAGAGTGGGGTGTCAAAGTCTCCCACTATTAGTGTGTGGGGTTTGATGTGTGATTTAAGCTTTTGGTACTGTTTCTTTTATGAATTTGGGTGCCCTTGCATTTGGGGCATTTATGTTCAGAACTGAGACTTCATCTTGATGGAATTTTCCTGTGACAAATGTGAAATATCCTTCTCCATCCATTTTGATTGATTTCAGTTTGAAGTCTATTTTGTTAGATATTAGGGTATCTACACTAGCCTGTTTCTTAGATCCATTTGACTGAAAAATCTTTTCCCCACCCTTTAGTCTGAGGCAATGTCTGTCTTTGAAGTTGATATGTATTTCTTGTATGCAGTAGAAGGATGTATTCTGTTTTTGTATCTATTCTGTTAGCCTGTGTCTTTTTATAGGTGAATTGAGTCCACTGATACTAAGAGATATTAATGACCAGTGCTTGTTAGTTTCTGTTATTTTTTTGTTTTGTGTGGTACTGGTGGTAGGGTATGTGTGTTTTCCTTCTTTGGGATTTACTAGTGTGAGATTGCCTATTGCTTGTTTTTTTGTAGATGCAGCTAACTTCCTTGGGTTGGAGTTTTCCTTCTAGTTCTTTCTGTAGGGCCAGATTTGTGTATAGGTATTGTTTAAATCTGGTTTTGTCATGGAATGTCTTGTTTTCTTCATCTGTGGTGATTGAAAGTTTTACTGGGTATAGCAGACTGGGATGGTATCTGTGGTCTCTCAGTGTCTGCAAAACATCTGTCCAGGATCTTTAGGCTTTCAAGGTCTCCATTAAGAAGTCATATGTAATTCTGATAGGTCTGCCTTTATATGTTGCTGGGACTTTTTCTGTAACATAAATTCTAAATGGTCTTATAATAAAAAAAAATCCCAGAGCCTGATATTAGAGTGATTGTTGAAAGATCAGAGAGACAAAGGAACAAGCCATATCTAACCTCTAGGACTCCTCAGCCTGAAAAGCTTTCCTCAGCTGAAAGATTTAGTTCCTGTCTCTTCATGCCCTATACACCTTTCTCCACCCACTCATATCATTTCCTGTCTCAACTGTGACTCCCAAGTATTGGGTTTAAAGTTGTGTGCCACAACTGCCTGGCTCTGTTTCTCTCCTAGACTTCGACAATCTCATGTAATCCAGGGTGACTTTGAACTCACAGAGATCCAGATGAATCTCTGCCTCCTGAGTGCTTAAAGGTGTGTGCCACCACTACCTGGCTGCTATGTTTAATCTTGTGGTTTGTTCTGTTTTCTGATCTTCAGGCAAATTTATTAGGGTACACAATAAATCTCCGTATTTTTCCTTTACAGCTCTTAATACTCCTTCTTTATTCTGTATGTTTAGTGTTTTGATTATTATGTGGTGAGGGGACTTCTTTTTGGTACAGTCTATTTGGTGTTCTGTTAAGTTTCTTGTACCTTCATAGACATGTCCTTCTTTAGGTTGGGAAAGTTTTCTTCTATGATTTTGTTGAGCATATTTTCTGTGCCTTTAAGCTGAAATTCTTCTCCTTCTTCTATCTCTATTTTTCTTATGTTTGGTCTTTTCGTGGTGTTCCTGACTTCCTGAATGTTTTGTGTTAAGAATTTGTTGAATTTGACATTTTCTTTGACTGATGAACCTATTTCCTTTTTTGTATCTTCAATGCCTGAAATTCTCTCTTCCATCTTTTGTATTCTCTTGGTTATGCTTGCATCTGTAGTTCCTGTTCATTTACCCAGATTTCCATTTCAGAATTCCCTTGGTTTGTGTGTTCTTTATTTCCTCTGCTTCAATTTTCAAGTCTTAAACTGTTTCCTTCCCTATTTGTTTTTTCTTGGCTCTCTTGGCTTTCTTTAAGGAATTTATTAATTTCTTCCAATTTTTTGTTTGTCTTTTCCTTGATTTTTTTGAGGGAATTTTTCATTTCCTCCTTAAGGGCCTCTATCATCTTCATAAAGTTATTTTTAAGGACATTTTCTTCTGCTTCATCTGCACTGGGATGTTCAGGTCTTGCTGTTGTTGAAAAACTAGGTTCTAGTGGTGCCATATTTATTTTTATGTTGTTGAATGTATTCTCACATTGCCATTTACTCACCTGGATTTGGGATAGTAATAGGCACAAATGTTGCTTCTTGTGATATCTTGTTGGATGGGCTTTTTGTTACTTTATTGTCTGTTTCCTTTATTGTCTTTTGACCTGAATGATCAAGGGTTCTTGTGATTGGCTGGTTTGCAGGTCCAGTAGGGTTGGGTCAGCTGAGGTTTATGGGGATTTGGGTGCCTAGATCCAGCATATTGTCCAGTTCTTTCTGGCTGGTGTGGGCTTCACTTGTGACTATGGAGTCTGTTCTTCAACCTGGTGTGGGTTGTGCCTGTGCCTATGGAATCTGTTCTTCCAGCTGGTATAGTTTTACCTGTGCCTATTGTTCCACCTGGTGTGGATGGCACTTGTGCCTATAGGATCTGCTGATGTTTCTGGAGAGGGCTTGTCTTCTTCCAGTTGGTATAGGTGGTTCTTGTGCCTCTAAGGACTCTTGTTCCAGTTGGTATAGGTAGTGCTTGTGCCTCTCAGGAGTATGACTTTGTGCCCAATTTCCCTTCACCATACTGAGATTTTCTCTGGCTTGATCTTATGCAGCTCTTGTATGTGCTGTCATGACATCTGTGAGTTCATATATGTATCAGCCTTGGTTTTTCTGGAAAACAGGTTCTCTAGAATAATCTTGAGTGACATAACCCAGATCCAGAAAGACAAACATAGCATATTTTCTCTTATAGGTGGGTGTTAGATTTTGTGCTTTAGACATGTGTGCTTCATTTGGAATATTCCCAGAGGTTACATAGCCAGGAAGGGACCAGAGTGAGAGGAAAGATCTTTCATGGTATGGGAAGTAGAATGCAATATTTTAAAGGAATAGTGGGGAAATTAGATAAGAGGATTATCTAGTAAGGAGGGGAGTGGGAAGACAGCACATGGGAGGGATACATACAGGGAAGGTTAAATAACACTAAAGGCCTTTTGAAAAGCCATACTGAAGCCTACTATTGTGAAAGCTTCCATATATATGTATATATGGAGTTACCATGTCATGGAGGAAACAATGCCCCAACTAGATACATATGTTACTAAATAAAACCCCCAGTACCAGTGGTGGGTTACGTTTTTGAGTCCTTGGTCAAAGGGATCCCATAGACACTCCATCTAAACATTACAAGCTGTTGCCAATGGTATTGGTTACCCTCGACAACTCAAGGGTAAGACATTCCCTATTGCTGAAAACAATATCACACACGTATGCCATAGAACATGGAAAAATCAAACTAGTGCTCAGTTAGAAACATTGTCTCTAGTGACCAGCATCCATGGTGCTAGAAGATGCTATACATGCTCTGAAGGAGAAAATGAATCATCAGTCTAAACAAGGTGTGAACCATGAGAACTACAATAGTTACTTGCCTGGTGTAACAGTGGTACAAATGTTATAGGAGTAAGCAACCACTTTATTATTGGCATTAAGGCCTGTTACGTTAAATAGAAACCATAAATGACGCTGTTAATGAGGCCAAGAACCTGATATTAGATAGACAATGAGCCCTGGGAAAGGGGAACTACTACTATACATGTACATAATGATAAAAAAAAAAGCTCACTGATTTACTGCTGTACCTATTGATGACTGTATCATCAACTGTCATCAGAGAAGCTTCTCATTGCAGTAAAATGCTAAGTAACATAGAGACCCCCCAAATGGACAATATGCAGAGTGTGAAAGACCTTGGAGCACTCACCCCTAAATGAAATATCTTTATCATACCCATCCCCTTAAGGATAGTGAGTCTATGCTGAAGAGGAGGCAGAAAGATTGTTAAGATCCAGAATTAGTGGGTGGCTCAAAGGAAAGAGTTTTTTATTGCATTTAAATTCAAGTATAAATACTGGAGAGATGACTTTGTGCATAAAGTGCCTGCTGAGCAAAAGTGAGGATCTTGAAATCAGAATTCTGATCGCAAGGAGCCAGGTAAAAGCCAGAAGGGTGTAGCCACACACCTATAAACCCAGAACTCCAGAAGGAGGTATAGGAGGAAGGTTGGCCAACTTGATTAGTTGGAAATAGCTATCTCCAGGCTCAGCAATAGACCCCACCTCAATACATAATAAAATGAAGAGCAATAGAGGAAATGCCCCAACACCAACTTTGGAGCAGCTATGCTCATGCTGACCCCATGCATATGGGAACACATACATACACACCATACACAAAAAAGTAAATCTAAATATGTACTTTTGTAATTTATTTTTAAATAATTCAAAATTACATGTAAGTAGCCAGATCATCTATATTCCCTTCAATCATAATGATCAACGGTTAATATTTTAACACAGTTGTCCAGGTGCTCTCTCTGTTTCTCCCTAAGTCTCTCCATAGACATATACAAGCTCAAAGAATATGTGAATGTGGGTCCCTTTCAGAATCCTCTGACAAACTACAGATAAGATAGATATCTTATTGTCCTTCAATAATGCAAACACTCCAGTGTGTGCTTCCCCCAAAGTAGAACATATCCTTTGATATTTACCAGATAAGCTTGCAAATAAGATATTCAACATGAAAATGCCACTGCCATACACTATTTAGGTTCTATTCCATATCCACCAACTGTTATGACAGAGGGAAATCAAGGGGGGAGCTACAATAATTTTTCTACTACTTTCACTCAGGCATGTTATCTACTTCTTTTGGACCTGAAATTTGGACTGACAATATAGTTTTTGCCAACAGAAGGCCTAGGGCTATGAAATTCTTAAAATAATCTGATTTTCTATAGCCATTCTATTATAATGCATAATATAAACACTCTTTCAATAAACTCAATTGAGCATAGCCTTCTGTCAAAGACAGGCAAGCGGAAGGAACAGATTAGCAACCTGGAATTCCACTCAGTTTTGGTAGTACCCCTCACCCCTGGATGAAACTCAATTGAATCAAACTCCTCCTCTAGTGGCTGTCAAATGGTAATCCCCTACTTCTAATATTTATCAGCTGCTTCTATACTCTATGAGCTCTCTCCTTCTCTACCACTTACATATTTATTTAAATTAACATATATGATTCATAGTTCATGTGTTTCCATTTGGGGCCCCCAACTGGATCAGGCCCTCTGAATGGGTAAGACAGTTGATTGGCTTGAACTGTTTGGGAGGCATCCAGGCAGTAGGACTGGGTCCAGTGCTCATTGCATGAGTTGGCTGTTTGAAACCTGGGGCTTATGCAGGGTCGCTTGCCTCGGCCAGGGAGGAGGGGACTGGCCCTGCCTGGACAGAGTCTACCAGGTTGATCTCAGTCCTCAGGGGAGGTTTTGCCCTGGAGGGGGTGGGAATGGGGGGTGGGCTGTGGGGAAGGGGAGGGGGGGTGGGAGGGGGGAGAACAAGGGAATCTGTGGCTGATATGTGGAACTGAATGGTATTGTAAAATTAAAAAAATTGACATATATGCATATTTTATTGAAGGTGTGGTAACTCCTTGCTAACATTATTGGGATGCTTGGGTTACCTTCATTTGGCCAATATAAATCCCTTCAAACTGGTTCTTTGGTCTTTTTTGTCTTTTACCTTTCAAAACTGACTTTTTGCATAAGGTATTTCAGGTACATCTTGGAAGTTTCCTATTGCACATTATAAAATCACCTTCTTTTTTTCTTCATTATAGTCTAAATCCAAAATGAACCTATGGGCTTATTTGAACACTGAGTCTTCAGCTTGTGGCACTCTTTTGGAAGGTTTTGGAGCCTTTAGTAGAGGAGTGTGGCTGACAGCAGCGGATCATTCGAGATGGGATCTGAAGTTACATGTGCCTGTGGTTCTGGCCTCCATTCTCTTATTCCTAGCCTATCTCATTTGCCATATCTTCTATGCTATGGACTGAACCTTGGAAAGAATAAGCAACACTGAACCTTTCCAAAGTCTCTTTCCCGTAATGTATCACATTTGTGAGAATGCAAATGAACATGTCCATAAGTTGTTTTGGGTTTGTGTCATGAAATTCCTTCATCCTTATGGATTTTTGCAATGATAGCAACAAAGTAATGAAAGGTAATACATACATGAATGATTCCAGCTGACTTCCAAAACAACTATATTTCAAAATGTTGGTGTGACTCAGTGTTCAGCATGTTCAAGGCTCTAGGCTCAATTCCCAGCAAAAATAAATAAAAAATAAAGTAATTAAATTCATTTAGAAATATAGGTAGTGTGATGGCCTCCAAACTATAAGTTATTAATCAGAAAATAATTCAGACTCATAACATTTCAAGGCTTATAACCCAAGGTAGAAAAGAAATAAAAGTGGGTATTTAAAAGAAAGTATATGTGAAACATCAAGGAAAATGTGAAAATTTTTGGCTTTTGGGGATTCTTTTTTTTTTAAAGAGAACCTTTGGCCACTAGACAAATAATTTGTGGGAAATTGTGTAAAGACCAAAACTAAATAGAAACAGTTTGTCGGAATCCTATGCTCAGTAGGTTACAGTAACTATGAAGCCAGAAGAAAGTCTTAGTTAGGGGTTGTAGCTGTTTATTCACACAGATTTTGTTGTTAACATACAATATCTTATCACCTAAGAGACCTGTGGAAACTACTTCCATTGATGGACCTTAATGTGTAGCAATTGATTTCCAATGTCACAATGCATTTCATGCTCATAAAATGCTCGTTAAATGGTCCACGTCATAAAACTCAAGTTAATCTCATGAGAGCAGACCAAGAGACACACATGAGAACACTTCTCTAAAGTAATAAATATGCATAGACTGTGTGTTCTTCAAAATGGCAAGGACTTTCAATGAAAAAGAATATTATTCCAACCATCAAGCCAAGACAGCAAACAGGTAGAAAAATTAAAACAAAGGCTTATTATGAGATATCTCTCCAGAAAGAATTTTCTGGAAAAAAAATGTGCTTAGAGATGAAGTAATTAAGAGATGAAATTTTTCCCATACTTGCCAATAGCAAAACAGGGACTTGATTTTTTGGCAGCCATATCTACTTGTTCGTTGGGTCTCCACTGTGTTAACTTTGATATTTGCTACAGAAAGCTTCCCAAAATTTAATAGATTCAAACTTAAAAACAAATTGTCTTATATTTCTGAGTTCCGAAGTCTAAAGTGAGTCTCACAAAATGTTATCAGGCTGTGTTTCATTTTTCTTCTTTTTTTTTTTCTTTTTCAGTTTCATGGTGGTGGAGAATTCCTTGGGTGGACATCAGGAGGGATTTCCATCATTCTGTCTACCACAGTCACAGAGAAATTTCTCAACCATAAGAAAATGATTAGTTGGGAAAACAATGATAAAAGAAAGGGACACAAAGCAAGCTATGAGAACATCAAAGTTATGAAAGACACCATCCGTGGATGCACCAATGCAAGTGAAATGTCAATTGTAGCCTGGAGAAAATCCATAGTGGAAACAGAAAGGGGAAAAAACAAACCACATTCTCTTTTAAATACAGTTTCAGTTATCAATGCGCAAGGAAAGAAAATTCGTTATTAGAATGAACGGAAACAAAAGAGTTTAATCTTTTCTAAAACTCCTATTTTAAAGGCACAAACTTCATATTTGCAGGTTTGCCCTCAAGAGCAGTAATTAAGGTTAAAAGATATCTAAAGATGTAGCATTCTTTCCATAATCTTTGTGTTGTACTTACAATACTAAGCAGGGACCTCCTCTGCAGGCATATTTTATCCTCACATGTGTCACCAAAGGGCCACAAGAAATCATCATCTACAAGTCAGAAAGGAAGTCCTCACTCAAAACTGATTTGAATTTAGACTTGATTTGATTTTGGACTTCTAGCTTAAAGAATAGTGAGAAAATGGGTCTTGCTTGCAAAATCCACCAGCTCTGTGGTATTGTGTTATAGTAGTCTAAGAAGACCACTATAGTGAAGACTGGAAGACAGAAGATAAATGACTAAGGTTCTAAGGTTGAAATTAGAGTCATAGGACACCTTATCAATCTGCAATTTGACAAATGTATCCTTGTGCTAAAGCTACTCAGGCAAACCTAGTGTCTGATGAGTGAGTTGTACATGAGAAGGTACAGAAAATAAACTGATGAAATGGCCACTCCATTAAGTGAAAGGTTTTTAATTGGAAATAAGAGAGAGAGAATATCCAGACACATGTGGAAGAACCCAGAGCTGAGAAAGGAAGTAGACTGGACATGGCCAGGGCTATATGTAAGAAATGTGAGAGAACAGGAGATAAAAAAAAATCCACATGGGTTATAAGAAGGATGAGTAACCGGGCAGAGGAGCCCCCTAAACAGACCTGGAAGTTTAGGGTAGAGGTGGAGGTGGTGTGAGGAAGCAGGATGTTAGTGTGGGGGTCTTGAAATGTATGATAAGTACTTGTGAGTAGGGACTGAGGGAGGCTGGAGGCCAACATGAGCTTTAATATGAAACCACAGGTCCCTTCTATTAGAGGTAAGGAAAAGGACCCATTTGGGAGGCTGGAAACTTACGTCCCAGTGAGGAATGCTGGCTTTTATCTAACCATCAGAAATCCTTCTATGGTCCAGTTTGAGCTCATTCTTGGACACATACACTGCCCATTTACTCTTATTTGTAAATATTTTAGAAACATAAACCAGAAGTATTATTCATATTACCTGATAGTAGGCTTCCATCGACCACAATAATGCTCACATAGAAAATAAATAAGTGATTTGTAAATACTTATTGAGTGGTTATCTTTAAAAATGTGTAATACATTGTGTAGAAATGTAAATATCATCATACTAACTGATTTCCAAATAATCGGTTGTTTACGAGGAATGTATTAATTCAAAACAGTCAAAATTTACTTCAGGGTTCAAACCAAGAACTGAGGCTTTCTTGAAAAATTCTGTTCACACAGTTCAGTCTGTTTTCATTCATGAGTCATTTTCATTTGATAAATTTGTTTGTGAAACTAAGTTCTTAGTATATAAATTATCACAATATATGAAGCCATTGGAATAAGAAGACAGATATTATGTTTTTCTAAGTCTTTGCACCATGAATGAGGAGGTTTCATTCAAAACAAGAGACAAATAGAAACTCAGAGTCATAAAATCTCAATTTTCCTCTAGTTTTTAACCCATTGTGACTTTTTTTCTAACATAAGAAAGTCTGGTATCCTTTTAGAAAAGCCCAGAGCTAGTTTGGATGGGAATAAATAGTGAGTGACTTAGTTTGAGGTTAAATAGAACCTTGTTTGAACTTGACCAAATCCTACCTTGAACATATTAAGAAGCCCAGTGAGTGGACATTGGTTCTGTCACAATATACGACAAGTAGCTCATAAAATCTCAATCTAGAAATCTCAGGGCATATTGGACATCCCTTTCACACAGCACTTAGCCACTCTCTGCAAATACCTTAAAGTACTAGTAACAGAGACAAAAGATTTCATGAGAACAATTGGTCCAAAAAGTGACACTCATGCATAATGCTCCCAGCACTAAAGCATATCTAAATCAGAGGCTGGATAAAGGATGCTTAAGCGCTTGTATCCCTCTTTTTAGAAAATATAATGTCATTGAAGATCTAACCACTGAAATGTTGCTTCAGTAGACTTTAGGAGACAGGAAATTCTAAACTAATGGGTAAACATAGAGGTGCTATTTTTGTCGTATTTCTTTGTCCCCGTATGGGGCATATGGTCCCTCAGAACACCTAAACATCAAGGAAAATGAGAACTAGACCAGGAATGCACTCTGATAATGCCATGTCAGCTAATGTTGCAGGCTTTGTATGCACAATACATGGATATTTGTGAGACATAGAAGCAGAAAATCTTGACCTTATTTCTCCTGACATACAGACTGATATATCCCTCAGGGAATTGTGCATCCATTGTCATCAGGGGTTTCCATATATGCATACTGGTAACAACCAAGCTCCATACTTCCTTCACAAGTTTGTTGTTGGTTACCAAAACCAAAAACAAAAAGAAGGAAGTAAAGAGAAAAATTACTGAATCAAACCATTGTCATGTGCAATTTTCTTCTGGCTAACTGAACTAATCAGGTCAGTCAGGCTAGTTCAACCATTTGCCAGGGTGCATACTTCCCAAGTGAACTCTGCATTGCCCAATTTTCCTAACATTTACTTCTCCTCTGATTCTTTATTATTTTAATAAACTAAACTCTATTAAAATAGTAATCCACACTTCTGTAACCACCTCACTCTTACCACTTAGAAGCACTACTAAACATTTTATAGTGAAAATATTACAGTGGGAATAGAGAGGTCCAACCCTAAATTAATTAACAAACAAGGATTGATGCAAAATTAAAAAGGAAAGTGGAACTTATTATAATCTTAGAACTCACTCCTGGGTTTAAGTTAAATATCTTCCATGTAATGGTTTAATTATCTATAAATATTTAAGTATGTATATACCCAAAGGACTCTGTAACCATTTAGTAAATTATAATAAGCCATTCCCTAATCAGAAGTGATGAACTAAAATAAGTAAAAGAAACCTTAGGAGCAATCAAGTGAAACTGTTTATTGCACTATAAGAAATTTCATAGGATATAGTCACTAGTTGTTACAGCAATACTCGCAGCCTGAGAGTTCTATCAGCTATGTTAGGGTTCATGGTAAGACAGCATACTTTTGTCCAATGTCACCATGGCATCTGTACTCAGACAGGTCAGATCACATCAACAATAACTCACTCTCCTGAGACATGATAGGATATTAGCACATGTTCTTCTATTGCAAAAAGAAACAACCAACTCTAAGCAGAAAAGCCTAAATTAGTGGTTCGATTTCTGTTTTGACAGATAGTGAGTCTTTGTTTACTTAGAATATTAAGCAAACAAAAAAATCATTGTCAAATTCTCTTTTCAGAATAGAACTGCAGTAGAAGCCACAGAAGCTCTACTTTGATGAGGTCAGTGCACTGCTTGCAAATAAAAGAAATAGCAAAATGCTAAGAACTGCTAGAGATAACAGAGCATAGTGGCTCATGTGTTTGAGAGGCAGAAGCAGGCAGATCTCTGTATCTCTGTGGGTTCAAGTCCAGCCTGGTCTCAGAGCAAATTCCAGGACAGCCAGAGCTACAAGTGAGACCATGTGTTAGAAAAACAAAACAAAACAAAACAAAAAACCTGCCAGCAAAGAACAGAGCAAAGCCATGAAGGCAGGCAGTTTTACCCAAAGTAAATTTTTATGCATTAAGTTAAAGAAAGAGTAGACATTAGACTAAGTCCAGGAATGGTATTCAAGAGTGAGTTTTATGTCAACAAAAGGGTGGTATACAAATATTCAGAAATCTGCTAGGCAGAACACAAATAAATCCATCCTGCAAAAAGCAGAGAATTTGAGAGGTAAAGGTGAAACAGAAAGTTAAATATTCTATCCAAGATTTAGCAGTTTGTCACACATGTTCCCACATTAGGTTTTTCAATGAGCCAGTAAATAAACTTTATTCATTGATACAGGGTACTAAAGAGAATCTGGGCAACAACTACAAGACCCAACTCATAAAGGAGCAGGCACACTGAACAAAATTATGTTCTCCTGAATTATAGAACAATAGCTGAAAATATTCTAGGCAAGTAATATATATATATATATATATATATGTGTGTGTGTGTGTGTGTGTGTGTGTGTGTGTGTGTGTGCGTGTGTGTATGTATGTGTGTATATATATATATAAAATATTATATATATATTGGTTTAATCAGGAAAAATGGTATAGGCAAAGCAGTATTTTTGGAAAAATCATCTCAATAATACTCATAAAAATCAATCAGAAGAGGTAGCAATGGAGAAGGAGATGTATTAGTGACAATGACTTAAAATACGTAAAAGACTGTAGATGAAAAGTTAGTATATTAGAGAAGAACTAAGAAGTATATATTGGCTGTGTATGTAGAAGTTCTGCACTGAAAAAACTAAAATTAAAGGAAAGGAATGAAAAAGTCCTGCAGAACCGGAGCACAAGGTGAGCAAAATTGAGAAGGACAATAGATCTCAACTGACCACATGAAGAAAGGATTGGTTCAGGCCTCTTGATAAGCTTTCTGCTGGTCCTAAATTCTAGGTCTCAGGTAGTCCATATATCAATAAATGAGCTCAAGTTGGAATGTAGAAAGATTTCTGGCAGTTAGACAACAGCCAGCATTCCTCGTGAAATGAATTTTTTGTTTGTTTGTTTGTTTTGGGTTTTTGGTTTTTTTTTTTTTTTTTTTTTTTCGGTTCTCAAAAGGAATCATTTTCCTTGTCTCTGGCAGAAGGGATATTTGGTTCTCCACTGACTTGCACCTGTGGTTGCATAGCAAAGTCAGTGCTGACCTCCAGTCTCTTCAGTCCTTACTCACAAGTTCTTGTTTTTTTTTTTTTTTTTTGGTTTTTTTAGACAAAGGTTTTTTTTTGTGAGTTTGAGCCATCCTGGGCTTCAACGTGTGATCCAGGAAAGGCGCAAAGCTACACAGAGATCCACCTGGCTCTGCCTCTCGAGTGCTGGGATTAAAGGTCTGCGCCACCACCGCCCAGCTACAAGTTCTTGTTATACACAGCAAAACCCCCACCTTGGCCCTTCTCACCTCTCTACCCTAAACCCCCTCCATCTCACCAGGCACCTGTCTCCACAGCTACTCATCCTCCTTAACCTGCTCCTTTTACTCTTTTCTCCCTTTCCATCCACTTGCTCTGTTCTCTGCATTCACTGTTCTCTCTTCTCTTGCCCTTCTCTATCTCTTGCTATCTCCTTATTTTTCCCATTCTCCCAATTCCTTAGCTCTGGCCATGGCCAGTCTACTTCTTTCTCCCTCGGTTCTGCACTCTTACAGATGCCTCTGGATATTTTTTTTCTCTTTTATTCACTATAAAACTGTGCCCCTAGCAGAGTGGCCATTTGGTATCTTCTTTACTGGAATTCTCACATACATTAATCATGAAAAAAAAAACACAAATCAGTTTGAGAAGTAGGCATCTTCATTTTTTAAAGAGATGAAGCAGATAGCAAATGCTAAGAACACCATATAAAGCAAAAGTTTAGAACTTAATCAATACCACCCAAGAACTTTAGAACATCAAGATGTTGGACATTACCTAATATCTACTAAATTAGTTAGTGTGGGGGTATACTTGCACATCCTTGCATTAATAATCCCACCACATTATTCTGTTTCATGCTCAAGACTGAGCATCATGTGTATAACCTGTCTTAGAGCAAGAACAGAAATAATTGATTCCAGGTGCAGACTTGTGGCACTTCATGAGAGATGAACAACCATAATTTGATTAGCTTTGTGTGATTAAGTATTTCAGTTTGCACATGCCTACACAATGGAATCCCATTGGAAATTATTCCTCAAAAGGCATACATGGAAATCGTATTTATTACAAAAATCAAAATGGACATTATTTCACAAAGCCAAGTCAATTTCATATTTTCTCATTCTTTTTGACTGCTGTGACGAAAACTTGCAATCTGGCATTTTAAAATGAACTTTTGTAGTCAGGGAGATAATGGAAGTTGATAAAAAATTTTTCAGTCATCACGTGTAGCAATAACTCCTTCCAGAACTCAATTCATTCAGTTAAACAATGTCCTTTCATGCCATTGGATTATGTTGCTCTATTTTATTACACTATTTAAAACAATTTCTGCCTCTATATTTAAGGATTTTTTTTCTAAAAAGGCTTGATAAATACAATGAAAATGAAAATAAAGAAAAATCCTTTTCATAATACCTATGCATTATCACTAAAAGATGACCAATGTCACACGTTTGATTGAATGTACTCATTTTAAAGTGTTGGTTGCTCTAATCTCCCCATAGAACATGCCTTTCAAATTCCAGGCAGAGAAGAAGAAAGAGGAAGACAAAAAAGAGGAGGAGGAGGAGGAGGAGGAGGAGGAGGAGGAGGAGGAGGAGGAGGAGGAGGAAGAGGAGGAGGAGAAAGACAAGAAAGAATGAAAACTGGTATTTCACTCAAATTTCAAATGAGACTAGTTACAAAAATGGAGACAGGATAGGTCATGTATTAAATCTTTTCTGTGATTTACTTACAGAGAATTCAGGAATCATATCAAGGAAATGCTTTAAAATAATTTCAGACTCTTCATGTATGACCTAATTATTGATGTGTGTATTATTATTATCTTACCCTATTACTATCCAAGCTTTATTAAAGTTGACAATAATTAAAAAAAAAACTAGTTCCTGAATAAACTCAAATTCTAATGGTATGCATATGAGAAGAGTTCTTCTGTTCTGACCAAAATGCAAGAAAACAAACACACAGTCACATGTGCCCTCCTTAGATCAGCAGCATTGAGGATCATGAAAACCTTCCATGAGTACTGCATTTTAGTGGGTAGGAGGGATATTCTTGTCAGTGGTTCAAAGTCACCTTTGCTATTTCTTGACTTTAGATTCCACACTCTTTCCAAAGAAAATAGTAAATAATTATTGTCATTATAAAATATGACCCTAATCATAATCAAAATTAAAGTAGAAAAGATTTCAAATTATTCAAATGTCACTGAAATTATACTAATGTTTTCTATGGGGGATAGGATTAGTTAAGACAATTTTTAGAAGACTTATTTATTCATGTATACGAGGTGCTCTGTCTTCTTGTATGCCAGGAGGAATCTGATCCCATTACAGATGGTTGTGAGCCACCATGTGGTTGCTGGGAACTGAGCTCAGGACCTCTGGAAGAGCAGGCAAGTGCTCTTAACTGTTGAACCATCTCTGTAACCCTAGTTAAGATAATTTTATAGACAGTACTTTTTTACATTTATTCAACTTAATCACAAATATATTACACAAACACATTTACAAGAAAAAATAAATGAGATTTTAAACATCATTTTTCGTTATCACACAAACATGTATTGAGTTATTGATTTTTGCTACTAACAGACTAAAGGGACAGACATATATTTTATTTAAAATATTCCCAATGTTAATGTTAAAGGTACCCCATTAAATTTTTGTGCTCATATTTATCAAATTTATCTAACTTTTATTTCAGAGGGAAAAATGAGATCTTAAAAGTGGATTATACCTTAAAATTAACATTTTCTTATTGTTCTTCTCCCCCAACATAACCAAGAAAAGGTTCTGTTGAGGTCAGGCTATTTGCTACTCAAAGTTACTCTATGTTGTATAAAACAGTGGGTTTAAGGCTGGGCACTGCCTTAGAAAACTGTCTTTCATAAGGGTTTTCAACTGTATTTTGAGAAAGAGGGATGACTGCTGGCCTTGGGTGGACTCAGAAACCTCATGTGAAATAACACCCATCCAGCACAGACTGACAGATGATCTATTCCCAGGAACAGAAAGGGAATCACCCTATAAGTTTATAATGGGAACTTGAAACTCTAGGATGTGTGAGCATGTTGAAGTCCTATCAAAGAAACCAGGTTCCCGAAAATTATCAGACACCCTACAGGAAGAAAAGGGTGAGACTCCCTAGTCCAGCCTCTGTTTCCCTTATGTGAATGCTAATGGACCTGACTCCCTTAGGCCCATCAAATGCTTTTGATTCAAGCAACTTTAAGCGAACTTGTTATCGTGAGGTTCACATAATTCCTCTTGAAGGATGCTTGCATTTTCTGCAGGGCAGCATAGTTTCATATTTGGCTTAACCTAACCCTAACATACCAAGCATCCCGAAAGCAGGCCAGTCCCATCACTCTACCATCACACATGCTTTTGCCTCTGGATTTTCAGGGATCTAGCTTTTTGGCACTTTTTGACACAGCAACATTTTTCAACTGGTCTTTTTGAAAAGGGCACTCTAGTCTTAGGTAAGAACATTCACAACATCCTAAAGGACAGGAACTCACTAGCCTGATAGTGATGCATTCAAGAGATTTTAATGTCAAATTGTGGTGATTTCCATGCCAACATCAATAAGTTTGAAGTAAATGATTAACTTATAATTACAAATTGAATTTTATACATTTATCCTTTATAAAATCATTTTGGATCATCTAGAAACTAACTGTACATCCTAATTTACTATCTGTTGACAAGTGCAATTGAATGAGAAATCTATAGTTAAACATAAATAAACAAAATGTTCATTATATAACATGCTGCAGATACTATATTGTGGTATATAATGTATACTACCC
This sequence comes from Peromyscus melanophrys, assembly GCA_902168415.1. NCBI lineage: Eukaryota > Metazoa > Chordata > Mammalia > Rodentia > Cricetidae > Peromyscus > Peromyscus melanophrys. The sequence goes on from CABHPR010156638.1 coordinate 30,680, forward strand.
CCTTATTCATAGATTCCAAAACAAATGGCCAGTTCTTTAGTCTTTCTAAGTTACACCCGACTTTCCATGTCCTGTACCTCCAGCAATGCTACGTCGATGTTAATGACCTTCCTGTACACTAAGATGTTTTTTCTCTCCATACCTGTACACACTCTTAAAATAGAAAGGTGAGTTCTGCCAAAGGTATACCATGCATAATTGCCAACTCCAGTTACAAATCTAGATATATTTTATACCAAATCTCTTTCCTGCCCCACAATAAGCAAACTACTGCTTACTTGCATCCCAGATCATGTTTACCTTCAATTTCATCCCTGTAAATTTGTTTCTTCTTTTCTAGAACTTCTTATTTAGCAGCATCATACAGCAGAGGTTGGCACTATAACTTGGGGGTCAAAGCCAACTTGGCATTTATTTTCATAGATAAAACTTTATTGGAACACAGTGAAACTCATTGGTGTTTTATCTGTCTGATTACATGCTAAAATGGCAGTTAACTAATTATGGCCAAGACCACATGGCTCATAAAATCTAAAATATTTACATTACAGAAGAAGTTTGGCAGTCCTTATCATATGATATGTACTCTTTGTATCTAGATTCTCTCACTCCCTTGAGCATAGTTTAGGGCTTCATTCATTTTATTACATTTCTTTACAAGGTATTGGCTCCTCATTGCCTAGTTGGTGCTGAACGCAATTCCACTGTATGGAATACAAGAGAATTTATCAACTACTTTGTTAATTAAAATCCACAGTTTTTTAAAGTTTGATTATTGAAAATAATATACAATATAGCGTAAATAGTGGGAGTAAAAATCCTATGGTCATTCTTGCATTCGCTCTGCTTTTGTGTTGCATAATACCTTAAGGAGGAAGTGTAGTATTTTATCAGAAGTTGGCAAATTGCTGCCAACTGTGCCATATTGGACCCCACTACCAGTTTAAAGCAGCTCCCATAACTCAAACTTCTCACCAATTAGTCATTTGCTGTATATGTGATAGTGTTGCCTTTTGGCTCTAATTTACAGTTTTGCTGATCACTAAACATCCTGTGCTTTCAATTACATACTTCTTCTCCACACATATACTGTCTTCCATGAAGCCCAGGCTAAATTGTGTTCAACTCTGCAATCATGTGTGGCAGCACTTTTTTCTTTACTTCTTAGTTCTTTAGATACAGTAATTTTTTCTTTCTAAAAGTTGTTTTAGCCATTCTAGGTGCTTGGTAATTTCATTTCAACTTATCTTTTCAATTTCTACCAAAGGAACAGAAAGAGCCTGATGGAATTTTCTTCAATATGCTCAAATCACCAGCCCTGTTTTGAGCATTATACGTATTGATAGTGTTGTTTACCATTTTAATGCATCTCTTCATTTAGTTCAATTGGCTTTCATCTCTCTAAGAAGTACTTCAGAGTTTTCTGTTTAGAAGTCTGAACACACTTAACTCAATCTAATTGTATTTATCACTTTTAAGTTAAAATTATTTCATACACTATATTGTAACATTTTGGTGGCAATATCATATATTAAATTTCATTTCTTGGTTGTAATGTTTACATTTGTCCATATAACATACATATAAGTAATGATCTTCTATTCTTATGATTTGATAAATTCATTTGTGTAATAGTAATTTCTTGATGATTTGATATCCTACATATTTAATCTGCATAGAAAATGTCTATTCATATGGAAAGATTTGATTCTTCCATTTTAATTTCTATATGTCTTTGTTCTTTGTTTCTCAAAACACCAAGGGCCTTTGCTAAATACTAACTAGAACATGTTTAATAGTTCTTGCATTAAATACCATGCTTATTGAATAATATGTGTGGATATTCTTTACCAAACATGACAGATTTACTTTTATTTGTAAGGTATGGGACTTCTACCGTAGAAAGATAATTAAGTTTTGAAACATATATGTAATATGATTGTTACGATTACCCATGATTACCTACTTTATGTGATTGGTTGCATGGTTTGAATTTAAAGTTAAGCCAAATTTGCTTTCATGGTACTATATTGATCATCTATAATTTCATGTTTTGTTAATTTGATCACAGTTTTGTCAATCTTTTTCAAGTATTTTCTTGAGATATTTTGACTCTGTGTTTATGAAAAAGATTGTAATGTTCTTGTTAGGTCTTTATCAATTTATTTGCTATTATGTGACCTCAGTAAAAAAATTGAAAAATCACCCACTCTGTTTTCTATTAAGATTTAGTTATTTTATTTTATGTATATGAGTATTTTACTTACATGTATGTGCACCACAAGCATGTCTGGTGCCTGCAGAAATCAGAGAGGCACTGGATATGTTGTACCTGGAATTGTGGATGGTTGTGAACTGTTTTGTTGGTGCAAGGAACCTAATGCAAGTCCTCAGTAAGAGCAGCAATATCTCTTAGCTGCTGAACAATCTCTCCAGTCTGCTAAAATAATTGATGTTGGATTGGCATAATTCTTTTCAAAATCTTAAAATCACTACTGAAACTCTTGTACTATTGTTTTCTATGTAATAAGAATTTGTTTAGTATAGTAAACTTCTTTCAAACATTTGGAGATAAATCAATGTATATTCTTGAAAATGACATAATAAATTTAGGTATTCAAAAGATGTTTATATATTTCATATGCATACAGACATATGTGATATATATACATATATATGCTCACATGTATATGGATGTGCAAGCATACACACCCACACACCACACATGCACACATGCACACACACACACATTTTTGATATTTTTGTTCTTACAAATCTTGAAATGATATTACATATTAAAATGCTTAGTGATTTCTGCTTTTATACATGGATTACTAAAATGTGTGTGGGTTTTATTTTTTCAAGTATCAGTAGATATTCTAAAAATTTAAGGTTTTGGCCTCTAATTTGTTTCATTATGGTCAAAAGGTATTCAATGAGACCTCATTGCTTTGAAAGTTATCCAGCATTAGTTTATTAAATGACACATTTTTTTTTATCTTGCTGAGTATTTTCTTTGAACTGATAAACACAGGTTAGTATGTCCTTGCTTGTCACTTTTGTTAAATGCCAAATTGGTCAATTTTCTTGAAAGACCTATATAGATCACAGCAACAGAGATTTGTGATGTATTTACTGCTCAATCTGTTACTGGAAGAGGTGATGAGAATGTCTGTAAATTTTTATCTGTCCTCACATATTTCTATCTGGATTTTTTTATGCCTTTCGTAGCTCTGCCATAAGGTTACTACATATGTAGAATTGTTTTTTCTTCCAGATGAATGGTGACAAACTTGGAAAACCTTATCATGAACTTGAAAAATTATTGAACACTTTATCTACATTCAAGTTTTAATTCAGACTAATGTTACTTTTAGCTAGACACACCCTAGAAAGCTAAGTAATACAACTGCAGTAATTTGTGAGATATAACTTTCTCAAATTAATTATTTTATTTAAGCTTCCTTGGCAATATTTTCTTTGCCTTAACAATTTTGTTTTACTCAACAAATATTTCTGGGGACCACATTTATCTAATCAAAACGTTTACATGAGTAGCAATATCACAATGTTGGGGGGGGTCATTTTGCTCAAAAAACTGTCTTAATCATAACGTTAATAAAATTTACAAAATTTATTATCTTCTTTTAAGTGTAAGAGAAAAGAAAAGTTCCATTCCCTAATATGCAGGTCTCATATTTTTTTTCCATTTTCTTCCTCCTCTTTTATTTTAAAATGACAATTCTTTTATGAATCCCTGTCTTTCTCCTAAAACCTGATTAAATGCAGCTGATAACAACCAGCTCATGCTGGTGGCATTCTTTTACAAAATGTTTCGCCCTAACCTCGATTTATGATGCCATCCTGTCTCTTCCAAGTTATCCATTATGGCATTTTACAGAACATTTTGAACATGGAAAACACAGGTCACTCTTTCCCTGCATTCCTGTTTCAACCCTAACCAAAAAACAAAACAAAGAACACGTATCTGTGTCTTTGGGGTTGGGCAGCTGTTCACTCGCAGGATCAGTTCCCCTGTCACTGTAGTACACACAGGCACAACTTCAGCATCTCAGTGGCTTACTACACCAAATATTTACTTCTTGTTCATGTTATGTAAGAGATGAGAATTTGCTGAGGCACGGCTCCAGCGGTGGCTCCACACCACGTATTATTCATCTTGCTCCGTGGTTAAAGGAATACTCCTCCTAGCGTGGCTGGTGCCAGTGGAGACATGCACAGTAGTGTAGACCATGAATGCTGCAGCCAGGGAACCCTTTTGTAGAATGAATTTACCTCTAAAGTTCCATACTCTCGTTAGCTAGGAAAAGGATCGGGCAGAAATGTATCAGGAGCCATTTACTCTCTAGAAGTGAAAATAAGACAATGTGGTAAACAGACTAAGGAGTACGGTCTGGTTTCTTGTTCTTATTTGTTCTGGGTTTAATTACCCTTCCTGAATGTTAGCCTGCTGATCAATAGCTGTAGCATGATCACCAGCAGATGTGTAGTATGTCGATGTGCAGAGGACCACCGTGAAAGCTTTCCTTTCTGAGCTTCTCAGCTGTATTAATGATTTCTCTGTACCTTAAAATCTCCTTCTAGGAGATTAAGGGATGGCTCTGTCAATAAAATGCTTTCTATACAGGCATGAAGATCTGAATTCATATTCTCCGTACCCATATTAAGAATTGTGTATAATGATATGTGCCTATAAGCCCAGTGCAAAGAAGGTGGATACAGGTAAATTCCTAGACATCACTGGCCAGCCAGCCCACTTTCTGG
>CABHPR010156638.1:35474-49845 GCA_902168415.1 Peromyscus melanophrys
CACACACACACACCTCAGAAAAACAGCTACAACAAAATAAGACAATGCACATGAGAAATTAAACTGACTGCAGAAATGTATTGCATATTTTTTGTGTGGATAAAATTTTGAAAAGATTTCCTTTTGATCTGACTGTGAGATTTACAGGATTCAAACTTTTTTTTCCTGCAGTTATTTAATACTGATATAGGTTTTACACTTCAGCTGTTCATAATACAACCCTTATCTATGTCACCGGAGTCAGCAGGTGACCACTGAAAGTCAAGCCTGGCTATTTCATTAGCAAGTCATTTCTTCTGCTGAAAATTGGATGCCCTAAACTGATTAAAAGGAACATGTTCAATTTCCTGGATATTTACCTGGGATCAATTTCAAGGCCTTTGGGTATCTACAATTAGCAATTTAAAGCAGCTAAATAAAACAAAATCCATTTTTTAAGCCTACTGCCTTCAAAACTTTGTAGTTCTGCTGCCATTGATACTATTTCAGTGAATAATGGAAAGGAGAGACACTTTAATCCATAGGACACCATGTAGCTGATATTCTAACAAAAAAAAACTGAATAAATCTCAGAAGTCACACCTTCAAAATGCATTTGCCTAGCACAAAAACAACTGAATGGTTTAGTCAGCCCAAAGGAGCTGCGGAAGTGAGGTGGACAGCTACTAACATGGCCCCTGGAGATCCCAGCTTTTTATATGTAAGCTGGATAGTTCCTTACTTTTAATAAATAGAATATCTAAGAAAGGATGAATGGAGCTTCTATGATCAGATTATTTTTGAAAATGTGAATTTGCTTTTGCTGGCATCCTTTCCGTATTGCCTTCTTTACTCCAAATCTTAATAAAACAAAGATCCATATTGTAAGGACACATGTGGAAAGAAACGGAAAGAGGACTTCAGCCAATTGCTAGCAAGCATCGAGGCCCACCATTCCAATACTCCGCAAGCAGCTGACCTCTGCCAGCAACCACCAGAAAGAGCTTGAAAATAGATTCCCAGTTGAGGCTGCAATTACTGTGGTACCAGCCAAAGTCTGTTTGAAGCTTTTGAGAAGCCCTGGGAATAAGGACTCAACAAGGAAATCCCTGTAGCCTCGCTCACAGAAACTGAAATAATAAATGTGGTTGTTTCAAGCCACCAAGTTCTGAGGGATTGGTTTGTACAGTAACAGATGATGGATATAGGTAGCTATAGAGTTCTGAAGAAACAGTACCAGAGACTCAGTTCATAACTCTAGGCGAAGTTAATATATTTCATTTCTAGATGCATGATGCCTGGTTTTATTTAGGCATGTGACCTAAATAGGTCATTATAGTGAATCATAAGAAAGTGAATATAATGGGACTAGTGAGACATCTCAAAAGATAGCTATGCTTACCACCAAGCTTGACAAACTGAGTTCAATCACCAGAAACTGTATGGTGGAAAGAGACTCCCAAAAGCTGTTCTCTGACCTACACATACATACACAATAAATATGAAGAAGAAGAAGAAGATATTCAATAGAATGCCAGTAAATATGCCTTAAAGAGCAATATAGCCCAGGAGGTACTTAGTAAACACAAAGAGATCCAATCTTATAATAATAAATGTGACTCTAAGAACAACAGATGGTCAAATGTGAATGTGGACTTGGTAATACTTATTTATAGATAGTAGGTCAGATTTTGCTGGAGGCCTAACAGCTCCAGATTTTTTTCAGTTTTGTGAAATATTTAATATAGGATAAAATGAGTTATCTGGGACATGGCTTCAAACTGCCCTCTAAATTCATGTATCTATGCTTTTAGATTAGCTTTCAGTCCTCTACAGAGAGATTTCTTTGTGCAATAGATGATGGCTAATGTAGAAACTCATGGCTGATCAATGTGAACCGAGTAAGAGTCAGTTAATTGTTCAGCCACAAATAGGACTTCTATATCACTCCCCTCAAGGCTCAGGGATAATCACACACAAAAAAAATTAAGAATCATAGGTCCTGGAAGTTGGACTCAGTATCCTCTGATCATGGCAGGACCACTTCATTTATGAACTTACAGTAGCTATGGCTGCCTAATATGACATCTTAGCATGGAAGGGAGGGGTTCAACAAAGCAACTCCCCTCACTCTTACTCATCATGAGCTATTGACAGTCAATAGTTTCTGGGAGAGAGAAGATAAGTTTTCTTTAAGGATTGGTCGCTGGTAGGTCCACCAAGATCCAGTGGATGGTCCCAGATAGCTAGTTTTTTTTTTTAAAGGGGACATAAGTTGGGATGAGGGGGTGCATTGTATAACATTCTGAAATAATCAATAAAAATATGTTTCACAGAGAAATGAATCATCTGTCATTTTAGAGCATTAAAAGAATACTAACTGGCTTAACTCTCACATCCTTCACATATTAAGTATAATTTAAATTAAAGATTATAAAAGCATTAGAGTACCCAAAGCATTTTCCAATTAAGTGATAAAACATATCTCCCAAAAGAGACAATAATATAAATTCTGTATTTTAACTAATACAAGAAATAGGATAATTGAACTAAATGAAATTAGGAGATAAACAATTCAAGAGAAATCAACAAAATTAAATTGTATCTTGTCTGTTTTGTAATAATTAAACATCAAAGTCAACACACAGAAAAGGATACTTCTAAAGCTATACTGCAAACTGCTTTTTAAAAAAAGCTATAAAGAAAAATAAAAATGCTTCCTATAAAGAAAGGTTTAGAAATTGAATGGACATTTAAATAGTTTGAACTGTATTAATTATATGTGCTATTTTTCTATCAACTTCAAAATATTTTCAAATAATTCAAAGTTTTATCCTGTTTAATCTAATCATGCAAGTAGTTATATAAATATATTTAGTAAAAGTACTTCATCTATGTGGGATGTGGCAGTGTGTACTTCCATTACTCAATGGACAGTTTAATTTTAGGCCAGCCTCTTCTTCCATTTCCAGGCCAGTCAGGGATACACAGTGAGACGTTTTTTAAAGCAGAAAAAGAGGAAGAGAAGAAAGAGAAGGGGGTATTTTATCTAGGAGAATTGAGATAATCAGAAATATCAAATCCTGAAAATACAAGAAGAAAGAAAAGGTGTAAAGTTCTTCATTAATGAAAAATAGGTCTTAGCTCTAGTATAACAGTAGAATAAAATGTTTTATAGCCACCTTCACAAAAAATCAGAGCTATTTCTACAGTCAGGTCTGTAGTTGGAAGTTTTCCTGTGTCCTGCCTGGTCCACCCACACTCAGACACAAATAAACACACAGAGGCTTATATTAATTATGAAAGTTATGGCCATTAGCTCAAGCTTATTACTGCCTAGCTCTTACACTTAAATTAACCCATAATTCTTATCTATGTTTAGCCATGTGGCTTGGTACCTTTTCTCGGTTCTGCCTTGTCATCTTGCTTCCTCTGTGTGTGGCTGGTGACACCTCCCTCTGCTCTTCGTCTTCCCAGAATTCTCCTCATTTACCTGCCCCACCTATATTTCCTGTCTGGCCAATCAGTGTTTTACTTATCAGTCAATGAGACCAACACATATTCACAGCATACAGAAAAACATTCCACAGCACAGATCTATTACCCAGAATGGCCATAAGAAGAGATCACAAAGCCGGGCGGTGGTGGTGCACACTTTTAATCCCACTTGGAAGGCAGAGCCAGGTAGATCTCTGTGAGTTCAAGGCCAGTCTGTCTACAGAGTGAGATCCAGGACAGGCACCAAAACTATGCAGAGAAACCCCATCTCAAAAAACAAAAAAAAAAAAAAAAAAAAAAAAGAGAGATCACGAATTCACTAGAATTTTCTAACCAGCTGGTATAAACTTGCCAATTATTTAAGATATAAGGACATTTTAATATTCCCATATGAATTTGCACATGTCAGGTCATTTCATATGCATGTAAGGATGTCTACTGAGAAAAATATCAGAAAAATTTCTTTCATGCTAAATCTATTAATACTTCCATGACAAGGAAGTAAATATGAAATTAAAAATTTATGAGAGTTTATTTTAACCTGGGTACCATTTTAGAATCAATTAACATCAATAACTGTGTAGTTGAACTTTCATTATTGTATTTCTGTATTATTTTTATAATTAGTGACATAAATGTACCCACCTCCCGTATCTAACAACCATCCCAAAGAAAGATTTCCTTCTCAAGGTAAGCCTTCATATCAACTCATAATAAACAGAGATATAAAACTTACATCATGAATTCAGAATGAATTCTAAATCAGGACAGCTTGCTAACAACAGTAACAATAAACAAACAAAAACGATCTACTCAAATCAGTAGAGTTGATCAGCTACAGAAGTGTAGATAATCTAAGTAATATGATTACTTTAAGGCTGATTCACACTAGCCTGATTCCCTAGAAGGCTTGGTGTATTGCTATACATTAAAAGCATCAGAGATTCAAAATTGTTGATGCATAGATACCACATTAGTGATTCTATTTCTCAACTCATTTGTCTTATGTCTATGACAGTACTTTTATTTAAAATGCTTTGCATACAATGCATTTTGATCATCTTCTCCTCTCTCCCAAATCCTCCTAGATTTTCCGCATCTCTCCATCATCCCAACTGTATGTTCTTTCTCTCTCTTTCAAACTAACAAAAGCAAAAAGTCAAAAATCAAAACAAACAGAATCCAATAATTCAAAAGATGGCAAAGCAATACAAAAAGCATGTGCACACCCCTCCCCCAAAAAACTAAATATGGAGTCCATTTTGTTTTGCCTAACTATTTCTATGGTGTGCCCTGGAGTGTGGTTGATATATTACCCAGTGACAACCCAATGGAAAAAAACAGATTTTTCCCTGTACCAGAGCACTATTTTTTTAAAAAGTTTCCCAGAACAACCACTTTGACTCTATGTTGTGATCATCAAAGTTGTCTGCCTTTTGAAGGGATGGCCACAAGGCATTGAGAGAAGAGAAAAATGCATGTTTTCCATATGGACTTCATATGACAGAAGTTATGCTACATTTGCAAAATCAATGCAACTAAATCACTATTATCACCAGATTTTCCTTAACTCAAATTGATACTGTTTTAACTTGCACTGACTTAAAACTTGGGGTAGTAAATGAGGATAAATCCTGGACATCGCAATTTATAGAGTAAAATAATGAGAGGAAATTATGAATTTTAACAGAAATAAAAGTACTCAAAATGTTGCCTTTTCCTTTGCCTTCCTTCATGATTGCTAGATGTTATGGAATAATCTTTTCATACACTGTGAAGATGTGTCACTCTGATTGGTCTAATAAAAAGCTGAACAGCCAATAGCTAGGCAGGATTTCCAGGCATAGCAGATGCTGGGAAGGAGGGGAAGGATTTCATGAGATGCAGAGCCAGCAGAATGTGCATTCAAAGATGAGGTAATAAAGCCACGAGGCTCAAAGTAAATTAATAGAGATGGTTTAATTTAAGTTATAAGAGCTAGCTAGAATAATTAATAAGAAGTCTATGTCATTATTGGGGAGCTGACAGTCCTGATGAAAATGTCCAAATAGAGCTAGACATAACATGTGTAAGATAAACTTGTCATTATAATCTTCATGTTACAAAAGTCCTGGGATGGATGCAGAGGTTGGAGGAGTTGATGGATATGATACCCTGTTTCTCTGTGCATGCAATTGGGTACTATCCAAGACAATCATATAGCAGTGTGTAAAAAATTTGGAAAATAAATAGTTGCTTCACTTGATCCCAAAACATATTTTTCTTTACCTCTGTACCCACTGTCATCTTATAATCACTCCCTCTTGTAGAATTACACATTTACTCCATGTGACTGGGTAATATGATTAAGGGTAGGATTTCTCCATGCTCTTTATGAAATGAATACAGAATTATTTTTTTTCACTATAGCAAATCATTCTTTTGAATTCAACTAGGTCAGACAAGTAAGACAAAGTCAAAACTTACTTGCTCATTGTCACTACCTACCTAATCCTAGATTCTGGCCCCATTGCTACCCAAGGAGATTCTTTAAAAGCATCTTAAATGCATTCACCAACTGAGGTATTTTGCCTCCACTGACTATTCAGTCCTGATATCCTTGAGTGCTATATAGATCCTTCACTAATAGTGATCTATTGAAAATGGTTCTATAAGCGGCTTGCCACTGATATGTTCTAGGACAACTGGGTTGATCTCTTCAGGATTATGTCCAACTTCTCCCTAGAGAGTCTACAGAGAGTAACAAATATAACACACTTCCATCCTTCCTTGGTAAAGGTTACTCTGTCCTCTATAGTTAGAAGGAAAACAATTGTTTTTAAAGCCGGTCATCCTTAATTATCTGTCCATTAAGGCTAATGACTCTGCCCCTTTAGTACAATCAGAACCATCCATTTCTGTCTTCAATTTGCTTTTAAAGGCTCCCTACCAACCAATGGAATTATAACAGAAATTATTCACCTCTCTTATGCTTCTAGTCTCTTTTATTGAACTCAGACCCATACCTGGAAGCCATTAGACTTCTTAAATTACTGCCCGCTCCAAACTCTAAATTATTTTATTTGAGCAATGATTCAGTTCTACTTGCATATTGACATATTTGGTTGACAAACAAAACTGATGAAAAATAGCTAATAATATTAAGTGGTGTAAAAGGATACTACACATTATAAGATAATGCAAAGAGTAGCTGAACTTCTTAGTAAAGTAAAAGCAAGGATCTAATGGAAAATGATATCAGGTTTGATCAGTTGCAAATAGGCCTAGACAGCCTATGAATGGACTGAGGGCAGATCAGCATCTCACTAACATAGAATGCATTGGCCAATTCCTAAGAAGATCATACAACTAATTTAGTGGATAAAGCATATATATATATGATGAGAGGAATGTACATTGAAAGTAGTTAAAATTGGGGTACACAGGGGCTGGAAATATGGCTCAGTGGTTAAGAGTACTTTTATTCTTCCAGAAGACCAGGGGTTTGATTCTCAGCTCCCACATGGCTGCACACAACCATGTGTAACTCTAGTTCCAGAAGGCTTGACAGCCTCCTCTAGTCAACAAGACACCAAGCACACACATAGTGCATTGATGTAAATGCAGACAAAATACTCACATACATAAAGTATATTTTTAATGAACAATGTGCCTTCATAATGATGAATGCAGGAGGGTCTACTGTACATATATATTTACAGAAAAGCTGTTTCATAATTCTATCATTCTAGCCACACGCCATTGGTCCATTGAGAGGAATCTAAAACCCAGCAGTATTTCTTTTGCTTTATTATTAGTATTTGTACAAGTGTATGTGTAATTGTTTTATGTGTATACATAAATGTAGGCCTATGCATATCATAGAATATGTCTGTGGTAGTCAGAAGACAACTTTAGATAAATAGTTGTCTTTCTCAACTATGGTTCCAGGAATTGAACTCCAATCATCAAGATTATGTAGAAAGCACTTTTGTTAATTGGGCTATCTTGTCAACCCCTAACCCAGCATCACTGTAGATCACTCAAAGGCTGATTCAAATGTCAACAGCAGAACACATATAGATGGATATTTACCAATTGATTTAGCAAAGCTCTTTCTGTCAGAGAGTAGAGACTTAATGACAGCCCATTCGGTTTAGGAAATAAAACCCAAACCAAAACAAAGCCCCAAATCATATTAAAAAGGAAGGAAATAAACAACATACTAATGATAATGAAAGTCTGAGCACTATTCTAATGTGAGGCTGACCATGTCACAAGACACTAACTGCCAGCCAAGTACTGCTCCACATATTTTACAGGTAGCAAATTATCCATCCTTTCAAAGAAATACAAGAAAGATACCATTTCATCTATGTATTCCAGAAACTGAGCAACCTTGCCAATGTCAGAGCTCAGAAAAAGTTGAAGGCATGGGCACCAGGCCAAGCTGTGTAGGCTGGAATATTGGTTCTGCTCTCATGAGGACCACGTGGGTTAATATTTATAAATATGCCTACGATATTGCATGGCAAATAATAATGATAGTAATTGCTACATAAATGTATAATATTAAGTGTAAAAATGTAACTAGACATATAAAAATGTGAAGCCAAGCAGTCTGCCTCCACGTGTATGCTTTAATCATTATGGCTGTGTTGTAATATAAGAAGCGAAAATAGCAGCTGCGACTGTGAAGAGACAGAAAACCCTGTGTTTAGATTTGTGTATTATACAGGGGCTACTTTGCACAACTCCAGGGGTGGAGGGTAATATTCTGAATAGAAAGCATCCCACAGGACACAGCAGTGTAAATGGTGGTCCCATGATCCATGCAACGTGCCAATCTGGATATGGAATAAAGTTTCTGTTCCATTCCCAGTCTGGTTTTGTAATCAGATTCCCATGAGAGTTGGTTTCACTCAAGGATCCAGTAGACCCTGCTGATGGCTCCCCATGACAAGTCACTGCTAAATTAGGACATATTTAGGTAAGCGGAGCAAAGGCTATTTTGATGCAATCTCAAAGAGTCACATCAACACAGGCACATTGTAAGACTAAGATAATTCCACTATGAAATTAATTTTATCCCTTGAGTTTAAATCTATTAGCACTTGTTTTCAATTTGTATGATGTCAATGTGTTCTGTGTACATATGCTAATGGGAAACTACGTATCAGAAGTCAGATGAACATTTACATTGACTTAACTGTTAATCAAGGGTCACATAAAGTCTGTCATTTTATTGTCTTCTGGTGTATTTATGGGAAGAAATGGAAAAGACATCTTCCAACTTTCTATAGCTTAATAATTTCAAGCGTTTGCCTAAAATACAGGTCTTCCTTTGAATTAGTCCACATCGACCTGTTATTAATATGAAAGAAAATTTTCCAGTAAGTTTTACTTATTTGTAAAACTATATCCCTCTTTTATTCTGGAAGGGTGAATATTTCTCCAGCACACCAGATTTCAGTGTTTCACTATGTGACACAGGATGAGTGTTGATAATGAAGTTTTCATATTTGTTGAACATCTTAAAAATTATCAAGATCTTCATACACATGATATAACAAAGACTTGATAAGTGAAAATCGGTCTAAGACATATCTTTTTTTAAATCAAAATAAATTCTATAGGAAGAATTTAAGCGAATAAAGGGTCTTTTAAAAATTCTATGCAAAAAAGTCAGCATATTTGTCCTACCTCTGAATGACTAAACAGTAGAAATACTCAAAAACATATACGCAAACCTTGCTGCTTATGTTAGTTTCTCAAATCAGGATAGTGATAAAGCATTACCTAGAAGGTTTCATAACCATTCAATTATTTTAGTATATGGTACTAGAAGCCGATAATTCTTTAAAGATCTGTTTTGCATACCCACAAAGGCAGTAGAAAAAAGCACAATATTAACAGTTAAAGTAATTTCTCAAGTTAATTCTTTCCAAGTACAAAATTTGAAACATTTGGTTAAATACAGAGGCCAGCATAATGGCCTTACCCTTCAGAATCACATAGATAATTATGTAACAGGCAGGATTTTTCTTGAATGGCTTGGACACTTACTTTAAATTGCCTAAAATTAACAATGTTATGTCTACAGTAATTGAATACATTTATGAAAGGACAGCCAAACTCATTTTCATCCTATTCAACAGCACATATAGGTAGCTGCTCACATACTGGACTGTAAACACAAGCCAGGAGGCTGGGTGGGCAAGATGCAGCTAAATTTCATTCTGGGTTGTGAAGAAAAGAACCATCTCCCTGTTTTCAGATCCTACTGAGAAAAGAAGATATTCAGTTTCCATAGTACTTTAACTCTAATGTGTTTTTTACAAGACTGGAAGAAAACTAAATATTGTTTTACCTAATGTTAAATTAATATGTCTTTTTTCTATACCACCTGGCCTCCCAGGATAACAAATAAATCATTTTTCATGGAATGTGGCATTTATGAAAGGAATGATTACTTCTGTAATTTCCTTTTTAAACACTGATTTATTTTAAAACAAACCAATTGAAACCATACATATAACTAAGGCTTTGAGAAGAAAATTTCAAAACAAAGTGTTTTAAAGAGCATCGGGAATTCTCTACAGGAATGATAATGCAGGCCCATAATAAGACGGCATTTCTAAATATAACTTGAGAGAAGACAAACCGTAAGACAGTTTTGCAAAACTGCTGATATAATTTTGCAACTCTTTAATTTTACTCTGTCTAATATCAATCCAAAAAAGAATTACGTCCAAGCTGGGTGACAGTGGCGCATGCCTTTAACCCAGCACTCGGGAGGCAGAGCCAGGCAGACCTCTGTGAGTTCAAGGCCAGCCTGTGCTACAGAGTGAGTTCCAGGAAAGGCGCCAAAACTACGCAGAGAAACCCTTTCTCAAAGAAAATAAACAAAAAAATTACATCTGTATTAATCTTGAACAACTAGACTCATCTGTATTGAAAACAATTACCCTTATATTTTGGACACTTATATACTTATCAAATTTAATGAAAAAGTCTTTAGTTTATCTCTTAAATCAAAAGAAGGAAAATATTATAAGAATACAGATATTTCTCATCTTAGAGTGGAAATATGTCCTGATAAAACCATCACAAACTGAAAAATATTCTATGTCCTGTTCCGGGAGCCCACCAGGGATTACCACTCAGACATATTCTATACCCAATTAAAAATCTTTTTATCCAGCCCAATGAGACTACACTTGGGTGTTTGGGACCGAAGTATAGCACCAAGCATTTAGACCAAGGGGTTTTTAATTGAAAAAAAAATCCTGATATCTAGCTCAGTAACTGTAGGTTTGCACAAGCAACCAAGCAGCAAGCAGTTTAACTGTAGCTAAGATGTGTTAGCTGGGACATCTTAGCCTCCAGTCGTAGAATACAGTTGGGTAATTTTCCATGGGATTCTCCATCAAGGAGCTCAAATTCTAGTTAAACCTGAAATGGCCTCAGCAAGAAAACAATGTGGAGGAACCTTAGCATTGTCTTGCCCTGTCTTATGTCTAAAATTCCTTTAAGGTATGTGCCCTACCAGACATCACAGCTCAGTAACACACCAGGAACTGGGTGTCAGTTGCTTACTGCTGTGACCGTGTGACTAACTGAGCCAGGACTTGGTACAGCAATTCCGAGTTGCAGGTTCTACTCCCTGATTATCATCCTCAGATCATCACAAAGCTGGAGTTCCACAGACACAATCATTTGAGATTGCATGTAAAGTCTCACATTTTCATAGCATGGGATAATGGAACTTTTTCCCAGTATTACACATAATTTGTTCGATTTTATCCCTCAGAATGACAAACTGCAATTTTTGAGATTGAAATTGGCATATGAAGGAAACTCTCCTCATTATTTAACATAGAAATCATAGTACTTAAGTCTATTGTGTATTTTGGGAACAAGTATAGTTAGCATCAGTTTTTATTCATCAAATGGCATATAAGATTGATACTATCATTAGCTCTTACTGGAGGAACAAACAACACATCAGTAAAGGTACACATTGAAATTACATCAGATTCAAACACAGGCCTTACACAATGTTGTGTACATCTACCCAAAATCAACTGATGAAACAAATCAATTATTTCTGTGATGAAGTATTGGCGAGCTTGACTTACTCTATTTCATCTCACTAAAGCAATTATATTTTCTCAATTTTGCAAATCACTTACAAAACAAAGCCAATATCAAAACTTTAGTTATAGTTGTATGAAATACTCAAATCTCATTTCTTGATTTAATATAGCTTACAATTATACACATATTTGCAACTACTTACTGCTCTTGATCCTATATAGGAGAAACACCACTGTGTGCTAAAGCACACCTCTTTCCAAGCCTTTATTCTCTGGCAATAGGTCAGAAGCTTGACAGAAGCCATTATGAGAATACTTAGGCCACAGTAATTGAGGAATACCACAGTAAAGGCTAAAGTAATAAACTTAATTAAGTTGAGAAAGCTGAGAGAGAATAGTGCACAAAGTAAATCATGACTACATCTCTCACACAATGGCACACAGAGTTGTGAACATATTATACCATCATCTGAAAATTATAGTCCAGTTCCAGAAAGAAGTTGGTTATGTTTTTGGCAATGGAATTAAGTTTCATCATACAAATTCATAGTTTATGTTTTTCTTAATGATAATAAAAATTTACATAGAATCATTCCTTAATTGTAACCATAGCTTCCCCAGGAACATAAAATTAGGAGAAAAAATACAAAGTGTGTTTTGGGAGAAGCAACTGATTGGCTAAATGCGATTTATGGAATAATGTCTTCATAATTAAGTGTAATTCGTATATTACTTATCTTTCATATAATTACATTTTATAATAATTTCAAGTATATAAACATATATTTCTCAGTTTGTTTTAGACAGTTGTTATTTTTTAAATAGTATTTACTTTATTGTATTTGTATGATTGTTTGCCTGTTGGAATGTATGTGCACCATATGCATGTCTGAAGGTCTTGGAGGTCAAAAGAGGGCATGAGACCACATGGAACTGGAGTTCCACATGGTTGTGAACCATGTGAGTTCTGGAAACAGAACACAGATTCTTCACAAAAAAACAAGACTTCCTAATGGCTGAGCCATCTCTACAGCTCCCGGTTGTTAATTTTTTAAGTGCAATCAACAGACTTTATGCAAGCAAATCGGCCTATAATAGGTGATTGTGTAGTTGAGTGACCTGTGTCTTGGACTTTGAATAGCGCTGATGAATCTGCTTCATGTGAGTGGCATTTGGAACTTCCCTTGTAGCCTAAAGATGCTAGCCACAGCCTTAATAAAGGATGCTGGCCACTTGCCAGTTATACAATAGGATCCTGCCTTAAAGGTTGGTGCCTATATCCCAGTTGTGTCTACATTTGATCATCTAGGAAAACATCAACTATAGGTAAAAAGAGATGGCAGATAAAGCAGCTGCCCTGACTAAATGGTCTCTTTCAATAAAAGGGTTTAGGGTATCCTAGGAGGTGTTAATTCAGAAACCTAATGAGCCTTCAGGTCCTTCCAGCTCTCTTCACCATCATCCTCATTGTTTTCATTGTTGTTCAATTAGTTGAAGCAACTCCCAACTAGGTAAAAATTACTACTTCCCTCCACAACTTCACTTGCACCACTGAACAATTTCTTTAATATTTAGGAATCGACTTTTTCATCTTTAAAAGATGGGCTTACCCACTAAATTTAAAAGCCACGAAGAATAAAAACTACACATAAAGAGACATTTGAGGGCTACACAATGGACATTTGTCCTTTAATTTTTTTTTTATTTCTCACCGAGAGAGAATCATTACAAACTATAAAGCAGAGAAACACTAGAGGAATGTTTTTCCCCTAGACTGGGATGCTCTCATTACATATACTTGAAACCAGGAACCTGCAGAGAAAAGTGTATCTTGTACCTAAAACTCATTAAGAAAGAAAATGTGGCAGATAGTTTTCCATTTTAGAAATAACTTGCTTTCAGTTCCTAGGATCTTAGTCTTTAAGTCAACATACATTTGCTGTATGAAGTACATTTCAGATTCTTCATTATTTTCTCTAGTTTCTGTGATTCCAGAAAAGTCATGACACTAACGAAAAGGGAGAGGGGAAGTTTGAAACAGTGTATAAGATTACCAACAGACAATGTGTAATGTAAATATGTATGGAATAAAACAGTAAGCCCCATTAATTATATGTGTCAATCATATATATTATTTCTACAGAAAAAAAAATACATGCAATCATTACCTTCGTAGAGGTTGATAGGTGTTTATTCTGGGGATGGCACATATCTGCCACCTACTGGATATATGCAAAATTACAGGGCCAGCTGTTTTCTAGGTTTTTTTGTTTGGTTGGTTTTTTGTTTGTTTGTTTGTTTGTTTTGTTTTTTGTTTTTTTTTTCATCTATTTATTTTACTTCCCGGCTACAGCCCCACCCCAATCTTCCCTTCCAAGTCCTTCTCCCCTATCCCCTCTCCCACTCCTCAATCCCCTCCTCTTCTGTCTCCATCCATGAGAGGGCAGGTCTCCTTTGAGTGCCGATAAAGCAAGACATATCAAGTTACAGTAACACTTACCACCTCCCCATGTTTTAAGGCTGGACAAGGCGACCCATATGAGAAATAGTATCCCAAAAGGCAGTAAAAGAGTCGGAGACAGCCCTTGATCCTGCTGTTGGGAGTCCCATAAAAGGACCAAGCTACACAACTGTAACATATATGCAGAGTGCCTAGGTCAGTCTCATGCAGGCTCCCCAGCAGTTGACTCAGCCTCTGCGAGGCACCATGAGCCCAGGTTAGTTGATTGTTTGAGCCTTCCTGTGGTGTTCTTGACTCCTGGAGCTCCTACACTCCTTTCTCTTCCTCCTCCTCCTCCTCCTCCTCCTCCTCCTCC
>CABHPR010156638.1:49945-72969 GCA_902168415.1 Peromyscus melanophrys
TCCTCCTCCTCCTCCTCCTCCTCCTCCTCCTCCTCCTCCTCCTCCTCTTCCTCTTAAGGATTTCCAAACTCCACCTCATGTTTTGCTCTGAGTCTCTGCATCTGCCTCCATCAGTTGCTGGATAATCCTTCTCTGGGCCAGGCACCGATCTGTTCACAGAAGATGATCAGTTCAGGCTACTTATCTTCTGTTGCTAGGAGCCTAAACTGGGGTCCTCGCCATAGACTCTTGCGAGATTACCCTGCACCAGGTTTCTGCCTGACTCGAAATATACTTACTCATAACTGGGTATTAGCTGTAAAATAAAGGATAACTATGCTACAATCCAGAGACCCAGAGAGACTAG
Organism: Peromyscus melanophrys; assembly: GCA_902168415.1. Taxonomy (NCBI): domain Eukaryota; kingdom Metazoa; phylum Chordata; class Mammalia; order Rodentia; family Cricetidae; genus Peromyscus; species Peromyscus melanophrys. The sequence continues at coordinate 50,292 of CABHPR010156638.1, forward strand.
GTAACTAGAATTCCTGGGGGACACCCCGATCTCCCTGGGAAGGAGAAATAAAAGAGATTTCAGGAGTGGACTAAGGGCAGGTGGGGATGGGAACATAAGCAATCAGGTTGGGTGGGGGACAGGGGAGAGTGCTGAGGGGGACTGCTGGGGGATTTTTCTTTCTTTCTCTTTATTCTTTCCTTCCTCCTTCCCTTCCTCCTTCCCTTCCTTCCTTCTTTTCTTTCTTAGTCAAAAGCCAGAAAATATTTATTCAGTGTGGCCACACTAGGAAGATAGACAGAGACCACGGAACACACACACACACACACACACACACACACACACACACACACACACATCTTTGAAGTACTGAAGTGAGATTGAAGTTTAAGCAGTCAAAGGATGTGAACATCTAAGTAGTCCCCTTCACTATGTGGTTATTGTGGACTGTGATTCTTGCCACCATTAACATTATTGTGGACTGTGATTCCTCTCTCCACTGACAGGTCATTGTCTATGCTGTAGTCTCATCCTGTAGGGTGGTCTGAGAAGTTGTTAGAACTGTTTGGAATCTCTTTCCAGGAAACAAGTCCTCCCTCTGGCCAACACTTTTCCTTCATCCAGCATGAGATTCCCCAGGAATTTCTACTTGTTTGGGGACCATTGGATTGAACAGTTTGATAGTAAGACAGTGTTTAAAATATTTTCATTGCTGTCACACCAGTTATAGTTCCCATTATGTTTTAACACTCAAACTTGAGGTTCAATATGTGTATATCTGAGACAAACATAATGAAAAAAAATGCAAGTAGGAACCAAGGCTAGAGTGCACTTAGGTAGTGAGAAACAGCCATATGTAAGAGCCATTTTTCCTAACTTCTCAGTGTTTAATTAGTTTTGGAAGGGACTAGCAATTCCAGCTTGGTGGCTTGAGACAGGGACTCATGAAGGGACTATGCACTTCCTGGGTGAAAATTCATTCAAGGTCTTACTCAGCTGAGAACTGTGAAAACTACAATAACACCCAACCTGGCAAGATATTCCTCTGGTTTAATAGTGACAGGAATATTATGAGAGTAACCACATACTTTTTGATTGAATTTATGACCAACAACTGTGCAACGTACAAAGAGTAAGAGACCAGAGTCCTGAGTTCTAAACTGAGTATCTTTAACATACCTCTTTCCCTCAAGGCTCTGGAATTAGTACACAGGTGCTGGCTTCAGACTTCCTGCTTCAGCTACCCAAGTGCTGGGCTCAAGGGCAATCAGGACATCACCCAGACTGACTTTGTTTCAGCTGACAACTCCCTCAAGTCTTTGAACAATATACTCTGCAGACCTTTAGGAGCCACTTTTTAAGATGTGCATCAGAGAAAGAGTTTTTTCTTTCTGTTTTGCTTTCTTACCTTCTCCATATCTTAACTGTAGACAGGATGTCAAAAGATTATTACCTAATGAGGAAGTGAAATGTATGACCCTTGTGTAATGTATCAGATGTTTTAATGGGTGAATGTAGAACTCAGTCTAGGTTTCCAGGCTGATAGATACAGCTTTGTATAAGATATATTACATACCACTTGTAAAAAGTGAGGTATTCTTAAATTTAATCTGTCTTCACATTTAATTTAAGGAGTAGCTATACCTCCTTGGATACATTGTGTCTGCTACAATAGAATCGCTTAAAAATAAATTAGAAAAACAATTTTCATCTCATTTTGGGATTCACTCTCCAAGCTCCACTGTCTAAATCATTCAATTGCATAGCTGTCTATAGGAAGTAAGAGATTCCCAAGAGATATGAATTGACAACTACTTAACAACCCTTGGTAACCTGTGTCACTCCTTGATTTATCTCACCGTCAAAAACATTTTCTCTCTGTGTGTGCTCCTCTCTAACAATAAAGAGAGCCGTTTCCTTCTTGTGGCCACACAGAGGAAGACCAAGAGCATGAAAGCAGAATGTCTCTATAGAAGCAGCTTTTTTAAAATTCAAGGCAATTATTGAGGAACCCCTTTTGATTTATCATTCTGCAACCAACAATGCCACCTCATTTCAATTCCCTTACCCCTTCAATCACTTTGAATGCTCTCTAGATTCTTTCCCAGTTTCTGAAATGCATGATATCACTTTAGGTAAATTATTTGAAAAATATTACTCCTAAAAAGCCTTGCAAAACCATGCTATTATATAAAGAAAGGCATAATTTCTCTTTTCTGGAAATTGTTAAAATATGTATAAGCTTTGGATATAAAAATATTGTTTTTGTTAGATGCACATATTTTTGAGAAATTTATATATGCGCATGCTTTGATCAAATCCACCTCCCTTTCCCTCCCCTCCAGTTCCTTTGCTTTCTCTCACAAGTTCGTGTGCTTTTTATTGAAACCTATAAAGTCTACTTTATGCTGCATGCATATGTATGGATATCGAACCACGTACGGGAGCATGGGTAGACTCTCAGTGGTGGTATCTCTGGAGAGAACTCAGTCTCGCTCTCCTAACAACCATCAGCTTCGTAAGCACACACACACACACACACACACACACACACACACACACACACACCACACCACACCACACCACACCAACCACAGTTAGATTTCTAGCTGGCTTGATCTTGTGCACATTTTTTATACATGCAGTCACAGCTGCTGTGAATTCATGAAAACAAGAGATGTGTCATCTCTGGGAAATACTGCTGCTCTGCAGAAGTCCACTACCTCTGGCTGCCCCACTTCCCCAATGATCCCCATGCCTTGAGGGTAGATGAGATATAGATGTTCCATTTTGAGCTGAGCATTACAAAGTCTCTTCCTCTCTGCATTTTCAGCAGTCATTGGCCTTAAATCCAGTCAGAAAGTGGTTGGTTACAGCCAGGCATGGTGGCGCACGCCTTTAATCCCAGCACTCGGGAGGCAGAGCCAGGCAGATCTCTGAGCTTGAGGCCAGCCTGGGCTACAAAGTGAGTTCCAGGAGGTGCAAAGCTACACAGAGAAACCCTGTCTCGAAAAAAAAAAAAAAGAAAAGAAAAGAAAAGAAAGAAAGAAAGTCGTTGGTTATTCCTGTCAGTCAACTACGAATCACCCACATTCTGTAACCAGGCTCCTGGGTGCTTCCTCATCATCTACCCCACCTTCAATGACTCTGTGTCAATGCCCTATCATCACTAACAGTCAATGAAACAGGTTTCCACCTTAGCAGTATTTTCCCCATTCCCATGTTCAATAACCCTATAAGCCCTCCATCACAGCCCAGCCTGCTTCAATTCCCACTCAGGGGCAGCCATTTTGAGCCCCCCAACCCCAATAAAGCTCTTGCATAAGGTTTGTTGCCTGGTGTGAATTTTCTGGCATTCCTTTTTCCTAACCACCAAGATACTCTTTCATTGCAAAATACTTCCAGTTCCCATAATATTCCTACAACTACTATGCCAGTGGGCATATCTTGCAAGGTTAGTTAATCCCCATAGTATTTCTTGAGGTTCTCAGATGGCTAAGACTGTTGGTGAATTTTCTCCCAAGTTCTATGTATAACCCATTCTAGCACCATAAATGCTAGTCAGTAGGGGTGAAGCTTCTGGTCAGTACCATCTTGATTTCTCTATGTCCTATGACACAGCTATGTGTCTTCAGCTTTAGTGAAGTACTATCAAGTTCTTTAGGGTAACTGAAGATTAGCTAAAAGCCAACATTCCTCAGGAAGTCGTGAAATAGTTCCCCTATCTCAAAAGAACTCATTTCTTGTGCCTCTAGAAGGGACTTGTGACTCTCCAGTGACATTTAACTGTGGTTGAACATCAAAGCACATGTTGGCTTCCAGGTTCCCTCAGTCTCTATTAACAACTACCCACTATACATTTCAAAGCATCCACACTAGCCTAGTGACACTTCTCACCTCTCAAACTCCTCCTGTACTATGCCAGCCCAGGCTTTTCCTAATCCCCCACTCAAGGTTTGTGCCTCTGCCCCCGCTCTTCTCTACTATTCTAAATACTGCTAAGGTGGAAACCTGTTTCATTGACTGTTAGTGATGATAGGGCATTGACACAGAGTCATTGAAGGTGGGGTAGATGATGAGGAAGCACCCAGGAGCCTGGTTACTATTTCTCTTACTATTCTCTGCTTGTCTCCCTTCTCTCACAGATAACCATGCCCATGTTCAGTCTGCTTCTTTTTCTCTCCTCTCAGATCTCTTCCAGATGCCTCTGGATGTTTGCTCTCCCTTAGCCACAATAAAAATCTTATGCCCAATCTTAGAGCAGCCATTTAAATGGTTTCTTTGCTGCATCCATTACATACACCTTGTGTATTCTAGACAACAACCCTCTGTCAGATACATAGTTGATATAGATATTTTTTGCCATTCAGCAAGCTAAATTTTCACTAAAATGTTGGCATCCTTTGCTGTTCAAAAGCACCTTAAATTCACAGGATCCCCTTTGTAAATTGTTGGTCTCAATTTCTGTGCTATTGGAGTTCTGTTCACAAAATCCTGAGCCTATAAATTGAAACATTCAGGCTATAAGGTCTTGTCTTAGTTAGGGTTTCTATCGCTGTGATGAAACACCATGACCAAAAAGCAAGTTGAGGAGGAAAGGGTTTATTAGGCTTATACTTCAGCATTGCTGTAAATCACCATGGCAAAGGCCATGGAGGGGTGCTGCTTACTGGCTTGCATCTCCTGGCCCACTCAGCCTTCTTTCTTATAGAACCCAGGACCAACAACCCAGGGACAGCACTACACACCATGGGCTAGGCTCTCCCTCAATGATCACTAAATTAGAAAATGCCTTACATCTGGATCTCATGAAGTTTTCAATTTTTCTACACGTATCTCTCCAGTTTAATCTTGCCAGTACCATTTGTTCATTCATGATGCTGTCTTTTGTCCAATGTATGTGTTTTGTCTCTGCGAAAAATTCAGAGTTTTTCTATGGGGTTCTCATTTACATTCCTTACATCAACATGTTTGTTTTCACACCAGTACATGCTGTTAATATGACTGAGGCTCTGTAGCATACTTGAATTCAGAGATGGCGATAAATTCAGGGCTGTTTTTATTGTTCAATATTGTTTTGGCTGTCCTGAGTATTTCATTTCCATATGAATATTAAGATTGCTTTTTAAATTTCTGTGAAGAATTGCATTGAAATCTTGATTGTTAATGCCCTAGATCACTTTAAAAAGGAAAACAAAACATTCTGAAATAAATCTAAGAAAGGGAAAGACTTGTACATTGAAAATTTTAAGACCATGATAAAAGAAATTGTAGAAGATACCAGAAGAAGGAGTGACCTCTCATAATCATGGATGGATAGAATCAATGTTGTAAAAACTGCCACCCTACCCAAAGTAATCCCCAGATTCAAGATTCAGTATTATAAAGAGAGAGAGAGAGAGAGAGAGAGAGAGAGAGAGAGAGAGAGAGAGAGAGAGAGAGAGACAAAGATTACAGAATTTCTTTTGTTACAAAATAAAGAAAACATGAGCTGGTAAAGTTATGGTAAAATATTGTTGAATGTCTTATCATGTTAGCTTTCTACAAAATATAATTATGAAGAAACTTTTGATTCTGTTGATTGTGTGGGTGTTTACTAATTTTTGAGGCAGAATTCTCACTCTGAAGCCCAGAATTGACCCAAAGTCATAGGCTGCAAGCTCATCTTCCTGAGGCATGTATCACCTCACACATGGCTACTTAAAAAATTCCCGAAACAACTGACTATATCAAGTTATAATTACTTTGTAAAGTGATTTTTGAAGCATTGGTATACATTGGCTTTGACATGACATAGACTAATAATCTAATTTTCACTAATTATTAGTCTATCTGCAGTGAATTTAACTTTTTGTGTATGAAGTTATTGGTTAAAAGCAACTCTAAAAATTAGTGTCATAAAACATTAAAAACTTAGATAATGAAGCTTTCATTCATCTATTTATACTATCTATTAATACTAATAATACTATCTATTTATATTAATCTATTTATACACTTTACCCTCTTACAGATATACATATAGAAATGTTGGGACTCAACTAACAGCATCCAACAACAAGAAAATATAATTAAAGAATCAAAAATTATTGAAGTATAAGTCAAGACATGAAAATAATTTTAGCACATAAACTGTATCAGTACAGAAAGCTGTGTTTCATTATGTTTTTAGAATCCCCTAAAAACAAAAATAAGAGGGGGTGAAATGTAGAGTTACGTATCTCAGAAAGCATTTCAGAATGTCCTTGTTTGTTTGTATGTTTCTAGGACTCACTTGTAAAGAAAACACCTTAAATAATTTTTCAGAGTCTGTGATTCCTAATTGGTGATGTAGAAAATAAAATCAAATGACTCAAAACAACAACAACAACAATCCACAGCACACCATCTTTTGTTACATTAAAGCACAGCTCAATGAACATGTTTTCATGAACATAAGAACATGGCTTTCCACATTAGAGCTCATCACCCTGAACTGACAAGAATAAACCTGTTAACGCTTGAAATGCTCGGATGAACAAATAAGTAAAATTTTACTAAATTCTCTTGTTTCTAATCATCCAATTTTTCTTCGTAATATTTTTGCAAGTGAAAAATAACCGTTATTATTTCTTTACCCTTCCAGGCACGTTGAAAGGGAAGGTTGTTTACTCCGGATCTCTTAGCGTTGGTGGTATACCAGAAGAAACTGGGTCTGCATATGAGTGTTTTATTGTTATCTGGTGTTAGATAAGATTCCAAAGGCTAAAGCTCTCTTGTGTCTTTAGGTTAGATGAGCTTTCATCACAAGCCTTCAGATAATGTCAGCAGTCCTTAGCATACTGTGTGTCTCCCCTGGCTAAGAAAAATAGGTTTCTCTTACTTTCCTTCTTTCTAGTTAAGGGACTCATTCAGCTCTGTAAAATAAAACTCAGATCAAGGGAAGACTCTCAGAAAGTAAGTAATTTCCTTTGCCAACCAGTGGTCTACATGAACTTGAGCTCTAATCACCAGAAAGCTGTCCACAAAGGTTGCTAAGATGATACTCTAGATGTGTATCTACAGATTTTCATTAATGTTGAAATGTCTATGAATCTGAATGCAGTGTACCCCATGCACTACACGGACATTGAATAAAGTCAAGTATTATTCAGTGCCTACATGCCGGCACATTTATAAACCCACATGTAGTCCTCTTATTATCTTTACCATTCCTTTCTTACTATGTCCAAGAGACAGAAAATTTAGCAAACCTCCTTGTGGTATTGTATTCCCCCAAATATTGTGCATGCTAATAAACTTATCTGGGGTCAGAGACAGAGCAGCCACAATATTAAACATGAGGATAGGCAGTGGTAGCACACGCCTCTAATCCTAGCATTCCAGAGACAGAAATTCCTCTGGATCTCTGTGAGTTCAAGGCCACATGGGAAATGGCCAGGCATGGTGACACACACCTTTAATCCCAGGGAGTAGTGGTAGAAAGCAGAAAGGTATATAAGGCGTGAGGCAGAAACTAGAGGCATTTGGCCTGGTTAAGCATTTAGCCTGGTTAAGCTTTCAGGCTTCTAGCAGCAGTTCAGCTGAGACCCATCCTGGATGAGGACTCAGAGGCCTCCAGTCTGAGGAAACAAGACCAGCTGAGGATCCGGCGAGGTGAGATAGCTGTGGCTTATTCTGTTTCTCTGACCTTCCAGTGTTCGCCCCAATACCTGGCTCAGGTTTGATTTTATTAATAAGAACTTTTAAGATTCATGCTATACCTCCTTGTTTTCTTTTCTTTATTTATTTATTCATAATTAGAACCAGTTTTATTTTCTTTTATGTAGTTGGAATGCAATATATGAGAAAATAATAAAAAGACAAAAAATTTAAACTCAAAAAATTAATAAATAAATGAAAGCAAACCTCCGTGCTTTCAAAATAGAAAGACATATTAATCCCCCTCCCTCTCCCTCTCTCTCTTTCTCTCTCTCTCTCTCTCTCTCTCTCTCTCTCTCTCTCTCTCTCTCTCTCTCTCTGTGCTTTCTTCCTTCTCACTTTTCCTCTCTCCTATCTAATCTTATCCTTTGGAGCACAACACAAGAACAAATGTCCACATTGAGGTAGTGCAGTCCTAATTTACTAAGCAAATATTTGAATGTTGAAGACCGGTGTTCCTATCCATATTTCTGTATGTGATAGTACCTATGATTTATTCTTATATGTGGACACATTTGATATGAAGCTAGCATAATCATTGAGGCAATATTCCTCATATGACTAGAGACTTAAAGAAATCATGATTATAACTTTGTTAATAATTTAATTCTGTGTTAAAAACAGAGGATGCATTTCTTTCTTTGCTTGTTTGTGTTAGCTATTTTTGTTTTGATTGGGTTTTTTTTCCCCAAGGGGTTGGGCTTTTTTTTCCTTTTTTATTATTAGAAAATTTTCTATTCATTTTATATACCAATCACAGTTCCCCCTCTCCTCCCTCCTCCTTCCCCCCAGCCTTCCCCCAACCTACTCCCCATTCCCACCTCCTCCAAGGCAAGGCCTCCCATGGGAAGTCAGCAGCTCCTGGTACATTCAGTTGAAGGGGGAGTTGGGCTTTTTGGGGACAAGGTCATACTCTGTAGTCCCAGCAGGGCTAGAACTTGTAGACCAGCCTGACCTTGGAATCACAGATTCCCCCTTGCCTCCACCTCCCAAGTGGAAGACCTAAAGGTGTGTGTCACCAAGTTCAGCCTCAAGGATGTACTTCTTAAAAATGTTTTTATACTCTTAAAGCAATGTTATTGCTAATGTGCTAATATATTCAAATAACATTAATCATATGTTGATATGTTTGTATATTTATCAATAACTAGGCTAAATAATTTAATTGTTTTAATTTATTTAAATATCATTGCATTTTTTAAGACATTCCCCACTACATCACATTGTGGTACAAGGTATTTCACTTATATGGGTCTACTTAAAGTTCACCTAAACATCTGCTTTTATCCTAAGATGGATGCACACTCTACATAATTCTACATTGTAGAGAATTTTGAAATCCTTTTGAGAAAACTCTTATAATGAAACTCATTTTAATATCGATTCAAAAGCCATCACTCATTAGAAAAAAGGAAAAAAAAAAAACAAAAAACAAAAACAAAAACATAGTCTCCTGAAAGACCAGGAATGTTTTTTTCACCACTCTCTGCTCACTCACAAATAGTAAATGTTCCCTATGACTTGTAACGTTATGCCATTCAAACTCTTGTTGGCTAACATTTCATCTCTCTTCCATGCATGGTATGTTATTCTTTAGAGATAAGCTTCTACCTCTTACCATTTGTTTCTCTTATTTCTTCTTCAGAGAAGTCTTTGCTCAGCTCCTAACATGCCTCTCTCCATCCTATTTTCCCCTGGGTTATTCCCTGGTCATCTTAAATGATCCTACTGAACACATCACTCTTGCTCATATGAATATTATATCTTTAGCATTCCCATTGTGCAGCAATACATCTACTAATTTATCTTATTTATTATTTGCCTCTTCATCTACAAGCTTCTACTTTGCATGAATTAAGTCTCTAATAAACACATTTCAATAACTTAAACAGCAGCCAAATTCTCTGCTTACAAGCGAACAGTTATGAAAGGAAAGGAAATCCACTTTTACCTTAAAACAAAATGATGACACACAGCGACAAAAGGTCATTATTAAATGAGTTTTTCCAGTGGTCATGATCATTGAATAACCTGTTTTTCTATGACTTACAACAATAGATTGAAACTTAGAGATTTCAATAAGCTAGTCAATTTTGTGTCTAGTATATGAGAAGGTATTCATATGTGTTAGTGTAGAATATAAGCAAGATATGAAATTGAGAAACTTTAAAAGATGTAAAAATAGCATGTAACCTGCACAAAACTTTTAGATAAAGCCTAAAAGAAATTAAAATTTCATATGATTGAAACAATAAAAAGGTAGTGAGCAACTAAAGTATGAAGAATTCAGTATTATAAAGATGTCATATACAAATAAATATCAATTATTGCCAAAACAAAGTCCAGAACAATTGCACCATAAAAGCTTAAAATGGAAAATCAAACACAGCTAGGCAAGATGTTAAATTAATTTCCATTTCTAAATTATTTAAGTGAGATTATCTGTACTTATCAAGAAAATAAGAAAAAAATCGAATACAATTGTTGGAATAAACTGTGCCTTTAACTTGTATTTAAAAATCATGTTAAACACAATAAAGACAAACAATAAACTAAAAAAAATCATTTACAACATATGGTGAAAGTAAAGGTTGCTTTTCCTTAGGGTAGAAATCATTTTTTGAAAAAAAAAATGTCTAGCTCCTGTATCAAGAAAAATGGAAACTGAGAGAAGAAATTAAAAATAACCTAATAATATATAGAGGACTTTTGCTCTTGCTTGTAACAGAAATGACTGGGAATAAAATACACAATATTGCAAAGAGTGCCTTTGTACCCTTTGTGGAGTAAAAACTAGGTGACCTTATGGAAAGAATTTCAGAGAGGATTATAAGACCTGGATTGTGTTTATATGATTTGCCCAACAGACTCACTTTTAAATATTAAACAAAAATATGTAACAATTTCATAGTCAAGAATATTTTTGAATATCCTGGAATTGTAAAAAGATTAAAATAGTGAACACTGCATATAAAGTTTTTTTTTAATAAACAAAAGACTTGTAAGGAAAAAATATGTCCAGACAAAAAAGGACCATGAGACAGAAAACCTACAAAAAAAGAATTCATTTTGCATTAACCATATTGTAAGTTCTTTATAATGAAGTTTTAATAATTAAAAAAAAAAGATGTTCGAGAATATAACTTTATAATTTAAGGACTACCCTATTAAACATTTCTCATGGTATTCTTGGCATAAGTACGCAAGGGCTATCTCACATCACACTTAGCTATATGTTTGTTGGAATACAAATATGTGTTACATATCAGATATATAGATTACATGTGTGAATAAATATCTACAAAAACAAATCATTACTACTTTGAAATACAGTAACACACTTTTTTTATTCAATGAGCTTAGCTTGTTTATTTTTGGTATTGAAACAAGTTTATGTATACATTTAATATAAGGTGGGTTGGAGAAAGGTATAATAAAGGCAATGGTAACTCCTTCCACTCTGTGAATATGGTACAAATTACATACTCTAGTGTTCATTTGACTGGCTTAAATCCAAATAGCTTCTCCATGTGAATGTAGATAAACCAACTACAAGCTTCCTCTCAGTTCCTCTACCTGTGGAGTGGGGATCATAATACCAGCCTCACTGGGTTGTTATAAAGGCAAAAATAGTTTTTATTTATAGAACCCTGAAGCCATCCCAACACAGAAAAAGGACTATAAATGTTGGCTTTATTATCCCTGTTAACACTTTAGTAAACCAGCACAGCCCTCCAGAAATCACCTACTCTAATTCCTTATATCCAGCCTAAATTCTGGGCATTGCACTTTTTATAGTAGGGAGCTGACATAGATTATGGACATAGATTTTGCCACAGTGGCAACTGGCAGAATAAGTCAACTCAGACCAAATTGGCAGCTAACTTTTAAGTGCTCTGTGAAATCAAATTTGTCTCAAAGGGGAAAAAAAAATTAATCAATGTCTGAATATGATGGAAACTGGAGGGTAGACGATTCCTTTCCAGATTTCACAATATGTGGTTCAAAATTTTCAAAGCCACGAACTCTCTGATAAAATCACATTGCTGAAAGGTACACGTCGCTTGGAAATAGTCGAGTCTTTGAGACAGCATGGCCTCCGCCGCTTTTCTGGCTTGCTTGTCCACTGAGGTTTGCCTATGAAATGACACAGAATCTTCTGGGTTGGAAACGACCCGGCCAGAGCACATTTTTCCCTTTGTGTGTGTTCCGTTTTCACGTCTGAATGCATGATTCCAAATTAGCTAGGGGTACTAATATATTAAAAATTCCAGGTGGGATTTTCAAGAACGTGAAGTTGGGAAATTTATTGAGCTATTAATTTGTATTCGGGTCTCACTACATTTTCCCTGCCCACATTTCCATGAGGTATCTGGGGTCTTTTGCCCCCATTATTTTGCCCACCACAAGGCTGTGTTTGTAGAGCTTAAAATATTAATTGCTTTCAGATTCTTCTCCTCGTTTGGGAATTTTCAAAACTAGATTTCAGGGCTATGAGGAAGAGAAAGAGCTTTTTGACTGGGATAAGGAAAAGAAGGAGGGTCAGACGTCCCTTGATCTTGAGAATAGTAGAGACCTGTTTTTTCTGCTGGCAGCAGGACATGATGCAGTAGGATTTGGGCTGTGGTTACATCTGGGGAGATCAGACCTACCACGGGAAATGATGGACATGGAAAAGACTCTCAGTAACACACTGAGAGTTAGAGCAACAACTGTGATTAATAACAAGCTCCAGTGAGGCTTTTCTCAGCAACTACCTTCTTGGTAGACTGAGGGATACAGGGTTGCCTTCATCTTGCTAGATTTTCGCACAGGGAGGGTAGAGATGGATCCTCCAGTAGTCAAATAACTGAAGGTTTAGTCCCAACAAGTTCAAAGTCAGAGTGTGTGTGTGTGTGTGTGTGTGTGTGTGTGTGTGTGTGTGTCTATGTGTTGGGGTGTGTGTATATGCATATACATGTGTGATATTTCTTGGTTATCTGAATTTATGGGCAATAACTCATACCTGGTAAGAATATAATATTATTACCGTTTCCCATGAGGAAATATATGGATAACACTTACATGGAATTTCAAGTTAACGCCTCCAAGATTCCCAAGTTCATACAAGACTGAATGAGAGTTTATGTGTTGTTTTTGTGTCAAACGTGATAAAGGAATAATAATAAAGAAAAAAATGTTTTCTCTTTAAAGAAAATGATAGGTTTATTTTCAAAGTCACAAGGACAAAGAGCCGCACTCTATTTTTTTATAAAGAATTAGAGTCAAGGCTACATCATTCACTGCTTGCTTTTTCCATGATCTAATAAAAGAAATCACAATGCTAGAACTTAGCCTTCATCTTTTATCACTTAGACAAGTGAAGCCTATTCTTCAGAAAACATTGTATGACAGCACTGTACCCTAAGTAACAAATCATTAGAATTCCGTTCAACATTCATTGAAGGAATGCTAATCATAATTAATGTGCATGTAATGTGTAATTTCATAGGAGTGAGGCTATAAATTAGCATTAATTACAAGAGTCCTCCTTCTTTTGTCTTTTGAGTGCTTAGCAATTCCCTTTAAGTCCCAGCTTTCAAAAGACCCATTATCCATTCTTATACTTTCAAGGTGAATCTGGTGCACAAAGGATCTTTCAATCAATTGAGCACAAAAGGAAATGCAAATTGTTTTTCCTAACCCTTGCATCTTTTTAGAGAGAAGTTATATAGTTTCTTTGTTCCAGTAACGATCTGGTGATATTGGCAGAGGAAGAGAAGAGGAGATGGATAGGGAAAGAGACAGAGACAGTTTTCAAATGAGTATATGTACCTGTCCCTGTTGGTACTCGCACGCATGTGCACTAATGGAAGCCAGAGGTTGATGTTAAGTGTTTGTGAACCACTGTCCAGCTCATCTTTTGAGGCAGTATCTATGTGTCGCTGAACCTAACGCTCATCTCTTAGGGTAGATTGGCAGGCCAATGAGATCCAGGGATCTGTCTGTGTGTTTCTGCCTTGCCTGTACTGAAATTAGAGAAGCATACCACTGCACCCAACCATGTGGGTTCTAAGGATCCAAAATCAGGTCCTAGCGCTTGTACAGCAACCATTACTGACTGAGCATCCCTCCAGCCCGAAGAGGAGAATTTTTCTCTCTCTTTTTTTTTTATTAACATTTTCTCCTTCATTTTATATACTGACCAGTTTCTCCTCCCTCCTCTCCTCCGGTTTCCTCCCCCCGACTCCCATCTACGCCCCTCCCCATCCACCCACTCCTCTCCTGTCTTCATTCAGAAATTTTTAATTCTGAATTTAAAAACAACAACAACACTTAATTGATATGAGAGGAATGAGAAAAAGGCACTTGATCTTCATGGAGTAAACTCTTCTTTGCTGAAAGTCTATCTCAGGAAAACTTGTCACGTGGCCATTTTGATGCCCAGAATGCATTGTTGTAATATAAACCAACACTATGAACATTATTGAAAATTACTATGTTTCCTTTCCGAAAAGAGATTTGTGACCGAGTTAAAATACATAAGTGAATGGTAGCAAAAGCAGCTGTTTCCTGTTGCTTTCTGGTTTGGGAACAGAGCACACCACAGGTCATAGTGATTGTGAAGCTTCCATCAGATTACTCTCCACAACTGACAACGCAAGATCCACGCTCCGGTGGCTTCTTGCATCCGAAGGCATGGTCTGCCATGCCAGTAAAGCAGGAGTACTGTCACCGTGCATTACCACGTCTGCGATACGTCTTACTGACAGAATCATAGTCTTTTGATTTACATGGACTGAACTTAAAATAAATGAGTGGAATATTCCCTAAGGCATGTAATCAATTGCATCTGTTGCAATCCTGGTATTTCCTTTGCCCTGTTTATACCATTACTGCCTCTACTGAAGCAGTATTATCCTTAAGTGTTTCCATGAATACATCCTGGCACTCACTCCGGTACCATTGCCCCACTGCAAACACATCCAACCTCAAAGGACCACAGAAGTACTGGTATTGCTGCAACACTGTATTGATTGTGATAAATGTTCTGAGAAAAAAAAAGAATATACATTTCTCGTTGCCTTTCTGCGTTATCTTGTGCTTGAAGAAAGAACAGCAAAGCATTGTGGGGACAAAAACATCTGTTAACAATGCTGAATTTCATCTTGATGTTCCCTAAAAGTAATGCAAAAATAAAATACTGGGCATTTCAGAGCAGCATTCTCTGAAGTCTATAAAAAAATTAGAGGCATTTGACTTGTAGTAAGATTAGGAAATATCAGACCAGAAAATATGTTTTGCATTTAAAACAACATATGGTGGTTTCAGATGATATCTGGGCCACAAGATGTGTTTTTAGGAAGTAGGTTATAAGTCAGTTCACCTTGCTGAGATGCTCTCTATTCATTTAGGCCTCTTTTGCCAAGCACAGGTATCCAGCTGGATAAAAAAAAAATGAGAGGGGTTAATATCATTTTATTTTAAAAGATGAAAGAAAAAATATTATCCCATAAAAACTATACAATGAATATTAAGCCTAAAAACTTTCAACATTTCCCCGAATGTTTATTTTAATATAAAACCAGTATCACATACATTATTACATGTTTTGGTATGTGTAATGATTCATATAAAGTCACAGTTTCACAAAGAAAGGGTTTTTTTTTTCCTTCATTAAATGAGTCATTATTCAAATCAATACAAGACTTCCTTAGTTAAAAAAATGTGAAAGAAATCTGGTAATGAAATGATTCCATTTTGTATAATCTAACAATCCTTTTTATTAAACTTTATGTATAAATGAGGTTTTTCTTTTCATGTTGGAAAATACATTAAAGTTTTATAGTTCTACGGGTTTTTAAATATCTCAAGTAGCTTATGCTAAATTTAAACTGATCTAGCAAATGCTTACTAAGGAATTATGAAAGTTGCTGCAGAATTTCTAAAACTACAGGAAAATTTTCAATTTGAAACCTGTTAAATTTTATTCTTAGTTTACATATAGTGAACTCAACAGCATGTTTTCTTAGATTTCTACGAGTAGGCAAAAATGTAAGTTCTTTAATACATTCTGATTTGACTCATCTATTATTATTAACATCTTGGGCTACAACCATGCAAAAGTGACTCCAGCATTTATAGAGATGTTCAAGTATTTGGCACATCAAATATTATTCAAGCGAGTATGTTTTTATTAAAAATAAACGTTCCAGTTTTTCAGTCCCTCCCTTATCGTCTCACTTCCTTATCACAAATACAATTGAACAGAAGCAAAATATAGTTACAGAATGTTCATCTTAAACAACAGCAGAATAGAGCTCTTTAAAGATAAATTAAATGAGTTAGCATGTAGACATAGGTACATGATGCATTCATGATTCTTAATGCAGTAGAAATCCTAATTTATCTTTTCTTTTCTGCTGCCACATGACTTAAGCACTATGAGAGTAAAACCGTCCTACAAAATTTTGATCACTAGCCTTCACTTTATCCCCAAAGGCTCCATAGTGTTTATGGTGTTTAGTCTGGGTCTTATGTTTTCAGGTTCTTGGCTTTCTTATCCAAAGAGTTGCAAAAGTAACAAGGACTCATTATCCAAAGGAAGTGCAAACAGCACAGTTCAAAAATAAATGCAACACAAGGAAGCATCGGCCACAGGAGTGAGGAAGTACTTAAGAGCCCAGATTACTGTCTGTGATGTTCTTTGATGGGTTCAAGAGAAGGAAGAATGTGGTTGCTAAAGGGTACAGCATGGGCAATTGTCTATTTTGATTAATATATTAAAGCAATTAATCATTTTTCTGCTATATGTGTTCCTTCTAATCATGCACCTGATTTCTCATATGCAAGCCCAATTGTGAAAAGCATAAGATGGTGAGCTAAAGTTCATTTGAAGGACATAGTTTGCCTTATTGAACATGTACCCCTAACCAGTTCAGTCTAAATCAGCCTTTTTGTTCTTATCATTGATACTAGGAATATATTTAAATAGAAAGTGTCTGAATCTGATTGTTATTAGGGGTAGAGAAACTTTGATGAGTGTACAGACAGTACACAAAGCTAGGTGCAGATCAAAAACACATGAGGCTTTGAGATTGCTAAGTACATTGTTGTGGGCAGGGGTTTACATAGTACATAGAGGTGCAAGTTTCCAAGTGCATCGTTATAAATAGGGTTCTAGACTAAATTAATTCTTATGCTTGTCTTCCTTAATAGAGTCACATACAGCGGAGTCTGAGACATGGAAGTAGGGTGCAGTGCCTTGAATGAAGATGAACCTCATAAGCTCATAGGGAGTGGTGCTATTAAAAAATGTAGCCCTGTTGGAGTAAGTGTGGTGTTGGAGAAAGTGTGCCATTGGGGGTGGGCTTTGTGGTTTCAGATGCTCAAGCCAGCCCTAGTGGCTCTATCTCTTTCTGCTGCCTGCCAATCTCGATGTACAACTCTTGGCTACCTCTCCAGCATCATGTCTGCCTGCCTCCCACCATACTTCCCACCTAGGCCCTGATGACAATGGACTAAACCTCTGACCTGTAAGCCAGCCCCAGTTAAAAGTTTTCCTATATAAGAGGTGCTATGGTCATTGTGTCTCTCCACAGCAAGAGAAACCCTAAGACACAAGGTGGGGAAATGCATGCAACAATATGGTACTCCTGGCAATAGTGATTGGCCAGTGAACTTTAGCTTAATTCAAAACTCTCCAGGGTGCTTCCATGTCCATAACATTAAAAAAGTATATGCTTATCATAATCTATACTATCCTACAGGACCTGAGGTCTACAATTTTCTGGCTTTAAATTTTATACATTTTCTTGCTTATGTTCCCCCATCCCAAGTGCAATCCTTGAAGTTTTATGTACTCCCAAAACAGGGTACCCCTTGGTTGTAGATAACCCTGTAGGTCCAACCCTGTTCTCTTCAATGTCTTTGCTGGAGATAATTTCCAGTGAGATCATGTACTGTCATGAATACCCTGTTTCCTCCCAGGATGAAAATTCCCCCTTCTGTTTAATTTTTTCTAACACATGATGCATTTTCTAGTGTATTTTTAATTTGTTGCCTGGCTCCCATACTAAAATGTAACTTCCTTAAAAATGAGGATTTGAAGTAGGGAAGTAGTGAATGTGTGATTAAACATTTGTATACCTAGCTCCACACTTGAAATAGAGAAAAGAAGAAGAGTATCTACAAAACCTTGAATTGGAAGAACTATCAAGACAAGACAAAATTTGAGAATCAGAAACATTTCCTCTTCTTGCTCCTAATGAAACCAACTTCTTTTTTTGTTTGTTTCCATGTATTTATACAATTTCTGAAAAATATTTTACTAATTTCTTTTTTTATTAAGAAAAAATTTTTATTCATTTTACATACCAATCAAAGATCCCCCTCTTCCCTCCTTCTGCCCCCCAGACTCCCCCTCCCAACCCACCCTCCACTCCCCCCACACAAGAAGGCAAGGCCTCCCATGGGGAGGCACATCCAGTAGAGGCAAGTCCAAGCCCTTCCTCTTGCCTCAAGGCTGTGTGAGGTGTCCCATCATAGGTAATCACCTCCAAAAAGCCAGGGATGGATTCTGATTCTACCGCCAGGGGACCCTCCAAGAAGATCAAGCTACACAACTGTCTGACCATACAGAGGACCTAGTCCAGTCCCATGCAGGCTCCACAGCCATTGATACAACTTTCATGAGTTCCCACTAGTTTGGTTTGGTCATCTCTGTAGATTTCCCCATCATGATCTTGATACCCCTTGCTCATAGAATCCCTTTTCTCTCTCTTTGACTGGACTCCTGGGACTCTGCCTGGTATTTGGCTGTGGATCTCTGCATCGGCCTACATCAGTTCTTGGAGAAAAGCTCTGTGATGACAGTTAGTGTATTCACGGATCTGATCACTGGGGCAAAGCCAGTTCAGTTCACTCTCCACTATTTCTAGTAGTCCAAGCTGGGGTCATCCTTGGGGATTCCTGGCAACTTCTCTAGCACCCGGGAAACTGACTTCTGAATGTAGAGTATATCTATTGCTCCTTGGTTTTTGTATCCAAGGTCACTAAATCATGAAGCCCAAGTTACTTCTATTTTAAAGTGCTGCGTACTACAAATGCAAAAACAAAGACTGGACTTGAAAAGTCTGTGAATCGAACATCTACTCTCTGTTCTCTAGAATAGAATTCTGATAGAAAAATGAGTCATACATGAGATCCCTTTCAGCTACTGAAGAAGTAGATACAAAAAAGATTGGCTAATTTATTTATTTATCCTTCTCTCATATATCATCATCATCATCATTATCATCATTATTATTATTATTATTGCTGGGCATTATCCGACTGCAGTTTCCCTTGCCCCCTCTCTGCCAGTCCCTCTCCCCCACCTTCCCTAAAACTTCTGCCAGAAATTAAGTTACACATGGCAAGTTTATAATTGTTAAAAAAAAAAAAAGGTACAGGCAGTCAATCTCCCATTCAAAGATACTATATGAATCACTCCTGTTGCTGAAGACATCATGTACTTGATTCATAGAACATGGCGAAATCAAGCTCGTAGTCACCAGGAAGCTTCATCTCTATTGGATAGCTTTCACAGTGCTGGAAGGTGTTCTGCACAGCACCAGGAAGAAATAAAGAATCCTCAGTCTTACCCAGATGTGAACCACGTGAGCTACAACTGCTAGCATGGTAAGCAGTGTTCCCTGGTACAAAAGTTGTGTGAATGAGAGTAACCAATGGCTTGTTGATTGGATTTAAGCCTGCCCCACAAGTTGGGACCCATATCTGGCACCAATATCAGGGCCAAGAACCCATGGAAAGACAAGTCATTGACTCTACAGGGGTACCTACTTCCTGTCATTCTGCTAAAAGGGAAAACCGACTGTTAATGACTTATCAACAAACCCATAGACTAGTGGCATCTCTCAGCCCTCATCAGAGAAACTTCCTTTTGCCACATGGAGAGTAACACAGAGACCCGAAACACAACAAGAGACAGTAGAATTATTAGCTCTAAACAGGACATCTACATGATAATCCTTTCCTCCTAAGGCTCAGGGATCACTCATGGAAGAAGTGGGGATAGAGTTTACAAGAACCAAAGGCACTAAGTAAGTCCAAAAAAGAGTGTTTTCTGGATGCAGAGGGGCAGTGGCACATATGAATTCACAGCAATTGAGACAACATACAAAAAACCCACACAAGCTAAAGCCAGAGAATACCCCAGCATGGAGAAGGGAGATGGGCATGAAGTCCCACCTTTATCAAACATAGCATTGGCAACTGATAGATGCTGGGAGAAGAAAAGTGAGTTTTCTTTAAGGAATACTCCTAAGTTGATCTGTAAAGGCATCTGCAGTCTCAGTGTTCCTACATAACAATGAGAGGTGGAAATGGGAAAATCTGTGAAGGGTGCAGTTCTATTTAGCCTAGTTCAGGCAGTGGGAAAAAAACAAAGAAACCCAATAAACAAGGTGGAAGTCAACAAATGATACCAAGTTTGTCCTCTGGTCTCTACATGTGCCCCATGGCACACACATGAATGTCCACACCCATACATACATACATGCACATATACAAATAAATAAAAATAAATAAGTAAAATCTCATCTCCTAAAGCCCTATCTTGGAAAAAGAGATAACACAGAATCTTCAGGAAAACAACCTAGAAATATGCATTTTTACTATGCCCTACAGGTGAGCAGTAATAGACAGTGCCTAAGTAGCTCTGTTTCTTGAGTCCCACTTACAAAATCCCCATTGATAAAGTAAAAGACTCTTTTTCCCTCTCAGATAGATAGATAGACAGACAGACAGACAGACAGACAGACAGACAGACAGATAGATAGATAGATAGATAGATAGATAGATAGATAGATAGATAGACAGGCAGGCAGACAGATAGATATACATAGTTACACAGATATAAATGTAGATATATTAAAAAGCAAAACAAAAAGAATAATATAATTTTTTATTAAGAATTATTATCAGCCATTCTATAAAATAAATATCTACTCAATAATGGTCCCCTATTTTGTATACCAGCTTCAGAATTTCCATTCTCTCTCCCTCCTCCCTCATCATTCTTCCCTCCTTCCATATTCTCTTCCTTTCTGTCCCCCCCCCTCTGCTTCTCCTTCTTTGTCACCAAGCTTCCTATTTCTGAGTTTCTTACTCAAGGATCATTTTCACAATCTATAGTTAGAAGTAAAGTTTGATCTCATAAAAATCAAAACTGTCTGTGTTAAACTCGATGGCACTAAGAAATCACGTTCATTTGCCAAAACTGAAATACGTTGTTTGCATTCTCAAATGGAGCTTATGTCTACTCAACAGATGTTCATTTAGAGAGAGCTTTGCCAACTTTAGATTCAAGTTTTTGGTTTTCAGACTTTCATCCTATTTAAAAGAAAAAAGACATTTTTTTTAAAAAATGAATTGTGTCTTCTTTAATAGAAATAGAATTTCATCCCTTCCCTCCTCCCTTTCCTCCTTCAAGCCTTTGCAGCTACAACCCCTTGAACCCCTTTCGTACCTTACCCCACTCTCGAGTTCATAGCCACACACACACACACACACACACACACACACACACACACACGCGCGCGCAGAGAGAGAGAGAGAGAGAGAGAGAGAGAGAGAGAGAGAGAGAGAGAGAGAGAGAGCGCAATAATAAATAAAAAGTATCTCATCCATTTCTCTGTCGTTGGGCGACCCCTGTGTCTTTCTTAGGGTCCTGTTTTCTAGGTAGCCTCCCTGGAGTTGTGAGTAGCAGTCTAGTCATCCTTTGCTTTACATCTAGTATCCACCTATGAGTGAGTATATACCATGTTTGTCTTTCTGAGTCTAGGTTACCTGTTGGGGGGAGGGCGGGAGGAGGGAGGACAGGGGAATCCGTGGCTGATATGTAAAATTAAATTAAATTATAAGATAAAAAAATAAAACTACTGCGTCTACTTAAAAAAAATATAACTACCCAGTAATAGTAACAGCCCATTTGCAGGAGCCCATGTTCCCACGCTATCTCCATTCCTTAGGACTTCCCCTCTAGGTCTGGATGCAGAGTCCCTCTAGGCCTTTCATCCCTGTATCTCCAGACTTACTCTTTGTCCTACTGCAGCCTGCCTGTGAGAGCCCCTCCTCACATCCTACCTCTATTTCCTTGAGACTCCGCCTCTTCGTGCAGAACCAGCTTAGCTCTTCCCCACCTACCGTTTCAGCCTTCTCTACTGGCCCATTTCAATCACCATGTAATTGAAGACAGCTTCCTGTCTACAGAAAAATACTTTCTGTTAGAACACCCCTAGTGGCCACCCTGGGCTGGGACTCAAATCACAAATGCAGAGTTTCAATTCAGCCCTCATTAGAGAAGCTTCTTTTTGGAATAGACAATGGGCAGAAAATGAAAGACTCTGGAGGACTCCATTCATAAATATGATGTCTTCAGCAAAGCTCTCCCCTGATGGCTCAGGGGTCTATTTGGAAGAGGAAGTGGAAAGACTGTAAGAGCTGATGGATAACTTCAAGGAAAGTGTCTTCCAGATTCGAGAGAACTGTTGCACATATGAACTCTTGGGGACTGCGGCAGTACACAGAAGGCCTGCACAGGTCCCAGCCAGACAGCACAGAGAAGGGGAAATAGATACAAGGTCATACCCCTGGCCAAGAGGCTCTCTGCAACAAATATCCTGGAGTCCCACAGAATTCTTTATACATATGCATTGGTATTTTGCCTGCATGTGTGTCTGTGTGAGGGTGTCAGATCTTGGAGTTACAGACCATTGTTAGCTGCCATATGCTGGACATTGATCCCAGTTCTTCTGGAAGAGCAATCAGTGCTCTTAACCACTTAGCCCCTCCCCACCGAGTTCTTTAAGTATACTTCAGAGCAGTCCTCATGGCCAGGAGTA
Source organism: Peromyscus melanophrys (assembly GCA_902168415.1). Taxonomy (NCBI): domain Eukaryota; kingdom Metazoa; phylum Chordata; class Mammalia; order Rodentia; family Cricetidae; genus Peromyscus; species Peromyscus melanophrys. The sequence continues at coordinate 72,836 of CABHPR010156638.1, forward strand.
GTTGGCCAATACAAAAGGAACTCAATGGTATTTTTTGTGGACTTACTGTCTAATTTTGCTTTATTTTGACAATTTTTTGTCGTATTAGTGTTTGCTTGTTTATTTTGATTTTTACTTTTCTGCGATTTGTGAGT
>CABHPR010156639.1:0-10838 GCA_902168415.1 Peromyscus melanophrys
TGCTACTGTAGCTTTTCCATCATTCTTTGGGCACAGTTTCCCCTCTACTAAGGAATATTTAGATAACCTTCTGAGCCAGGATCCCTAATTCCAGGGCTTTCTGTCATTATTGTCATTAGCCGCATTGGGCCAGGCCCATCCCCGGAGGGACGAAAGATCTTATTAGAGGTACCTCTGTACTCTCTAAGAACAGACTTAAGTATCAGACTATCTGTTTGAGAAGGCTTGGCGGATGTGCTAATTAAGCCTAACTTTCTTCTTTCCAAAGTCTTATCTCTAGTTTTAGATCCACCTTTAACAATTAACTCAGAGCTAAAGGGTGTGTGTAGATGTAACCAACCGTCTTATTAAATAAGAAACACAGAGCCAATGTAAAGATGAAAGCCCAAGAGGTCAGAGCTAAGAGCCTTACCCGCTTTCCGCCAGCTAGCCTCTCCCTCTAAGAGACCTCTCTGAAAAGGAACTACTTCCTGTGCGTTGTCTTTAAATAGAGTTCTGTTCTGCCTTCTCATTGGTTGTAAACCCAACCACATGACCGTCTCGTCACTGCCTGTCTGTACAGACCTCCAGGTCTTCTATGGTTTGTATTGAGATTAAGGGCGTGTGTCTCCAATGCTGGCTGTATCCTTGAACACACAGAGATCTACCTAGTTCTGCTTACCAAGTTCTGGGATTAAAGGTGTGCACCACCACCGCCCTGGCTTTCCCTATGGCTTGCTAATAGCTCTGACCCCTAGGCAACTTTATTTATTAACATACAAATAAAATCACATTTCAGCACAAATAAAATACCACTATAAAAGGGTTCCTACTTACAGATACATCTAGCTGTGATGGAAGTTGCCTAGTCAAATTGCCTAGCAACCGAGCACACTTGCCAGAAATGGCAAGAGCAGAGATAGCTTGGAGAGATAAGGGTCAAGGGATAAAAGGCACTTTTATTTTCAGAGAAGGATGAGACAGAGAAGAGAAAAGAAAATGGAAGAACTAGACAGGTAAGAACGGGAGAGGAACAAACTGAGATGGGGAATAACTAGATTGAAGGGCTAAAAGAGAGACTAGAGGAACGAGATGGAAGATGAGGAAGAACAAGATGAGAAAGGAGGAGATGGGAGAGGAGCTAAGACGGGAAAGAACTAGATGGATGAGAACCTAGATAGGGCAGAACTAGATGAAGGAACTAAGATAGCACTTAGAGGGAACAGCAGAAAAATGTAGAGAGAATCAGGCAAGAAAAGAGCTAGTATGGGAGCAGAAAAGAAGCTGTGTAGAGCCGGGCGGTGGTGGTGCACACCTTTAATCCCAGCACTCAGGAGGCAGAGGCAGGCGGATCTCTATGAGTTCGAGGCCAGCCTGGTCTATGGAGCGAGATCCAGGAAAGGCGCAAAGCTACACAGAGAAACCCTGTCTCGAAAAACAAAACAAAACAAAAAAAACCAAACAAACAAAAAAAAAGAAGCTGTGCAGAGAGAACTGACTCAGAAGAATAAAGTGAATGGACTAAAGAGTTTCATGTAGGTAGATTCATTTCATATCATCAAAGATTAAATTATCAGCTAGTTGTAGATTCTTCCTGGACCCTGGGAGGGGACTATGGAGGGGCAGGGACCCCATAGACCCCATTAGTAGTTCTACTTTGTCTTATGATGCTTCCATATTACTTTGCATAATGGTGGCCCCATTTTATACCCTCACCAATAACTGTTGATAATTTCAATTTCTCTACCTTAAACTTTGTATTTTTTCATGATAGCTATCCCAAATACATAAAACAATTTCCTAGATGACTGGTCATGTGGTCCCTTCACACGGCTGTGGGCCATTTGTATGTCTTCCTTGGAGAAATGTCTTTTCATTCCTTCCTATTTTATAAAAGGTTATCTTTTAATCATGCTGTGTGAGGGGAAAGGTTATGCACCTGAGTGTACAGTACAAATCAGAAAAGGCATCAGATCACCTGGAGCAGGAGTTACAGGTGGTTGTGAGCCTGGTGCTGGGAACTGAACCCAGGTCTTCTGTGAGACCAATAACTGCTCTTAGCCACTGGGCCATCTCCAGACCCTCTTTCCTATTTTAAAGGTTTTTTTTCTCAATGTAGTTCTTAGAGTTTCTTATACATTACAATGCTAAGTCATTTTCTGATCTATGGTCCTCCAATATTTCTCCCATTCTGAATGCTGTTCCTTCACTTTATTGCCTTTGTTGCAGAAGATTCTGAGTGTGATATCATCCCACTTATCTCAGCTGCCTGGACTTTCTGTGTCTTACCCAAGAAATCTTACCAAAACAGCCTTCTTTCTCTTGGATGCCTGAGAGCTTTGGATCTTATATATAAGAAGTCTTTATTTGGTCCTTTGGGTTGGCTTCTGGATGTAGTGAAATGTGCTACTGTTACCTGCCTTCCTGTGGACGCCCATGTTCTCCAGCACCAGTTGTCATGGTAGCCCTTTCCTTCTGTGAATTCCTCATACTCATGTCAGAGATAGCTGCCCCCAAGTCTGTGCGCTGCTCAACCACCTGTGTGTCCGGGGGTGGGGGGGGGTGGGGGGAAGTGTCACAGTTCTGTGTTTGGTTTCTACAGTTTTGTAAGTTTTTGAAATCAGAAAGGGTAATTCCTCCATCTTTCTCAAGATTTCTTTCAGCTAGTCAGGGCTCTTTGTGATTCCACAGGCATTTTAGAAAATTTTCTACTTCTATAAAAACTCCATTGAGATATTTGATAGGCATTCCCATGAATCTATGAATTACCTTCATCAGTATGGACATTTTAAGAACATATTTTCTAACTCATGAACATAATGGTCCATTTATCCATGCCTTCTTCATCATCTTTAAGAGTTTTCAAGGATATGCCTTTCACTTCCTCACTCAACCTTATTCCCATTTCTTCTTTTTTTTTTCATACAGGGTCTATGTAACCCTGGCTGGCCTGCAACTCACTACATAGATGAGGTTGGCCCCAGACATACAGAGATCCATCTGCCTATCCCTGCTTCCCAAGTGCTGAGATTAAAGACATGCACCACCATGCCTGGCTTCCTCATTCATTCTTCATCAGTGGCTGATCAGAGGGATGCTTCCTGCTGACTACTCTCCTTCTTCTACTAGTATCTACTTAACCTCGGTTCTCTGATATTAGGTGTACAGACATTCACAATTGTGTATCACCCCAGAGAACTAACACTTCTGTAATGGAACACCCTTATCTCCATTGACAGTTTTTGACTCACTCTTCTTTGCCAGACACATACCTCATCAGTATAGTTTGTGCAGCATCTCTCTTCTGATCCCTTCACCACAACCTTAGTGTGAGGTTGCAGACCCTCAGCAATCTCCTGGGGTGACCTCAGGTCTAAATGTATCTCCTGCAGACAGCATAGAGTTGGGTCTTGTTGCTTTTAAATATCCTAGCCCACCACACACCTTTTAATTGTAGAATTTAACCCACTTATATTTAAAGAAATGGTGGCTAGGAGAGTTGAAAGGCCACTGCCACTTGTCATTTGTTTTCCGTGCACCTGGCAATCCTCCAGCCCCTTTTCTCTGACTGCCCTTCCTTTGAGTCTTGCTGATTTCTTTGTATCTGTGTGCTGTATTCCTCCACCTCTTTTGAACTTATCTATAGATATTTTCTCTGTAGTCACAAAAATCTCATAATAGCCCATTTCAAGATGCCATGACTTCAATCATACTTCAGCATGTGCCTTTACTTCTCGCCACACACTTTGTATTGTTGATGTCACAATTCACATCATTCATTAACATATTTTATAGCTGTCTATAATGCTTTTGGTTTCTGTTCTTTACACTAGAATTAAACGGCTTACCCACTGCCATGCCAATATTCTGGAGCCATCTGCGTGTTTACTCTAGTCCACACCTTCCACACTTCCTCATGCTTTTGCACTGCTGCTCAGTGACATTTGTCTCACAAGGCAGGAATGACAGGGACAGTCTCCTCAGCTGTTTGTCTCCGTGTGATGTGTAGCTTTGACAGCACCATGTCCTTGTGCCTTTACACTTTGAATGTGTGCTGTGCACACTTCCTGCTAGGAGATTTCTAATAGTCTCACTGTGTCTTGTTTATGTGACGTGATGCTTTTTTTCTTGCTTTCAATACCGTCTTCTTCTGACCATGGACTACAATTCAGATTGCCTTGGATTTGTCGTATTTGGAGTTACATGGGCATCGTGAATCTGAACATTTCTTTCTGCTCATCTGTGAATCAACAGCTCAGTTCCTCCCTCCTTCCCTCCCTGACTTGAGAAACAGAGATGCCACTCTACATGATAATATCCCATAAATCCTGTAACTCTTGCACACAGCCTCTTCTAACTGGATAATTTCTGATAAGCTGCATTCAATTTATTAGGTTTTTTTTCTACTTTGTTTGATTTGCTTTAAAGCCCTCTAAAATAAAATTTTCGGTGTAGTGAATGCATTCTTTCATTCTGGGGGCTTGTTTGACATTTCTCAACATTGTCTACCTTTCTGTTGCAATCCCCATTTTATTCATCCATGCTTTCCTGGCTACATTAAGCCTCTGTATTAAGATTCTCTGAGGAGTCAATCATCCATGTCCATGTAATTTGCATGAGTTTCTAGAGACTCACTCTACTTCTTTATCCAGCATGCCTTCCCCTGTTTCTTCTCCTTTGGTGCCTTTTATCTTTATCCCCATGTTAGAAGGGTACCTGCTCCAGGTCCTTGTTTCCTGCACCTGTAAACTCCCCACACTGTCTTCCTTTGCATGTTGCTGTTTCTCTGTATCCATGTTGATCCTTTATCATTTAGACAAGAGAGCCCCAACTGCTCCTGACACATTCTGTGGGTACCTCACGCATTCCCATTAGTCCAACCCACTGTTGGTCTCCTTAGCAGTTGCTATAGCTCTAGACCATTCTGGGCCCCATATCATCCTGAGGTAGGTGGAACAGAAGCCAAACCCTTGTTTGCTACCCAGAAAGTTGGGCTATTGGATGGTTGGTCACGCTCTCTCTCTTCTCAGCTCTCCTCTCCAGTAAAGGCTGGGGTCTGAAGCTTCATCTCAGTTTTCCACGAGGTTGGTGGAGAGACGCTGCAGTTGCATGCAGGCTAGTGTTCAGTGACCCCACCCAGGCATCTGGAGTAACCCAGCTCCTACAGTTCTCCCTGGCAGAGGCCTCAGCAATCTCCTACATGAGCTGAGATGAAGCTCTAAGAGCTGGGTCTCTTTCTCTTTGGATGGCCATACACTGGTGGCGGGAGTTACTGTGCGGGTATCTTGAGAGTTCCATCCTAGCTCAAGGCCGAAGACTCACAGTCAACGTAAGGATTTTTCAGAGAGGTCATTTGTCCACACATTATTGTTGTTGACAAAATTTTCTCAGGGGAAGAGTCCCAGGACACTGCTGCGTCTGCTTCTTGCTCACATGGTTTAGTGTGTTGATTGCTTGACTCTTTGTTTTCAGTTTTTTGAGAGGGGATCCACTTGTAGCCTAAGCTAGTCTTGAACACATGATCCTCCTGCCTTCCTTTTGCCTATGGGAAAATAGGCAATTTTTTCCCCCTAAGATACCAGTTAAAAATAGCCTCAAGAGTGTCTATTATATTCTGAAAGAAAGTAAGAGCACTTTAAAAAACCAGAAGTTTGTATTTAATGATACTAAACATTTCTATCACTTATATGTATCCATCTAGAAGACAATGATGTTCATGGATTTTATGAATCATAAAAGGCTTTGAAATAGCTCTTCAAGAAGAATTACATCCATTAAAGATAGGAAACAGATGTTAAATCTTGGAAGATTTTTCTCCCACAGAAAATTTCACTAGCATGTCAATACACACATCTATCGGCTGTGAGTTTGTGTTTCTAAGCTCAGCAACTCTTCTTGGTGCTGTGATGCTAACCCATGGTTTCCAGCCTGCACCCAGCCACGCCTGCATCTCTGAGCACTGCATCCGTCCAGGGCAAGCCCCATAGCTGTCACCTCACTCACAGGATACCCCATCCTCTGCTAGACCATGGAGTGAGTTTGTAGCAAACCCAATGCCATCTCTCTAACTCAATCCTATAAACCTGTTGGGACCATGATCTGGTAAATATTTTGTGTTTCAGCACATACACATATATAACTGAGACAAAAAAAATGTTAAGTATTACTGTGGTGATTTGAAAGAAAATGGTCCTCACCACCGATGGTGAACCAAGCAAGTCACTGATTGGGAGATAAATACACCTCAGTGGAATGGTATCTCACAGTGGCACCAACTGTCTTCTAACTGAGCTACTGAGTCTAGCAGGAAAACAGTTGTTTAGGGACACCCAACTGATGTGCCAGCCTCTCTCCAACGAGTACTGTGGCACTAGGCTAAAGGGACCTGCTGCTGCCTTCCATGACGATGGTATCTGTGGGAGGAGACTGCTTATCCACGCAGCCTCCCCTTCACCACCTCAGGGAAATCTGAGCTCCCTGCTCTGGGGGAAAGCAGGTCATTTTCTCAAGACTTCTACTATTAATTTCTGGAGAATTTAGCTTCCTTCCATTTCAGGAAATAAAATAGTCTATTATGGCTATTTTCTTTAAGCTTAGTCTCTTAGACATCCTTTTCTTTTCTTTGTTCAGCATGCACCTGTACTCTTTTTGCTCACTGAAAAGCATATCTTTTCATAAGCTCAGTACCTAGAAATGGTGGTCAACAAGAGATACAGTCACAGCCCTTGTTTATCATGAGATTTAGCTGATGTAGTGGGCAGAATTGAGGCTAAGTCGTTCTGCATTATTCTCCTCTATGCACTCTGCCATTCATGGAACCGAATCTGACCAGAGCCCACGTTAATGCCTTGCACATATGGACACGGCTCACCCCAGGTTCTAACTTTTCACTCCTAACTCACGCTCGTCCATTTACTCCACTAACCTCCCGTCTCTCAGTCTTTGTAAAAGGATGCATCGTTAAAGATTCTCCAAGGTCCTTGCTTGCTGGATGATTTCTACATTCCATGATTCCAGATTCCTTCCTTATGAAAAATAATTTAATATACTTGTTCCCAGTGATTTTGCAGTTCACCATTTGTACTGAGCACATAAGTCAATCTCACACTACTTCCCAGTTCTGAATTATCAAATCCTATGCTATGTTCAAGTTCTTTCAAGAAAAGTTGCCAGGCGATGGTGGTGTATGCCTTTAATCTCAGCACTTGAGAGACAGAGGCAGGTGGATTTCTGTGAGTTCAAGGCCTACCTGATCTACAGAGTGAGTTCCAGGACAGCCAAGTCTACACAGAGAAACCCTGTCTTGAAAAACAATGAAACAAAACAAAAAGTCACAAAATAAACTACCACTTGGATGCTGAGTATAAACAATTGAGGAAATGTAGCGTGACCAATGCATTCTCCTGTCACTAATAAATACAAATAATTAAAAGAGGAAGCGTCACGTGACCAATCATTCTCATCTCAGTGGTGGTCACTACTACTAGACCCCAAATTATAACTGAATAGGTTCCAGTTTGCAACTACCCAGAAATTATTGTATTATTCAACATCTCAACTCAATATTAAGTTGTATTAAAAGTGCCTTTAAGATGGTCAAAATCAAGTTTCATTTTCTTCTTAATATAAGTAGGTTTCTTGCCATCTCAATAATCTTTCATCTGCTTTAGAACAATGCGGGTCCAAGTGACACAATAAGCCATTCTCTGCTGCTCATCACACCCAAAGTAGCTTTTTAAAAAGCAGACCGGATCATGGAAACAGCTCAGCAGTTAAGAGTACTTGCTGCTCTTCCAAAGAACCAGAGTGTGATTTCCCCCACTTACACCTAGCTACTCAACCACCTGTTAATGCTAGCTCCAGAGGATCTGACACCCTCTTCTGACCTCTGCAGTAATGGGCACACACATAGTACACATATATACACACAGATAACACATACACACATAAACAATAAAAACAAATCCAAAAAGCTAGATTGTTAAAGGTATTGAAAATAGCATTACAACTTAATTTTTCTTGAGCTCAATCTAGTGGTCGACTGGAGGGTGGTGGGAAGCAGCCTGGCAGCCAAGAGGGGTACAACGAGGTGATGGACAGATGAAAGCAGGACCTTGTCATGTGTTTTCTTCCTGACAAAGCCCAGAACAGCTTCCTGGTGAATTCTCCTTTGCTAGTGTTCTGCTGCTTTCTGAGATGACAGAGATGCCATATGTACACGCTCTCATTCTACATATGCTAAGGGAACGTAGAATTATTCTCCATTCACATCTCACTGATTCCAAACCCCCTTCAAATCTAAGAAAACAAGCATATCCAATTTTTAAAATCTAATTATTTTATCTATTTATCTGTGTATATGTTATACCTATGTGGTACACATGTAAGTGTGTGGGGGTGATATATGCCTGTGTGCACATGCAGAGGCCAGAGGAGGACAACAGTGCCTTGTTCTACTGCTTTCTGTCTGAATCTCTTGAGACAGCGTCTCTCACTGTATGCTGGTGGCAAGGCCCCCTGATGGCCCTGTCTCTGACCGCTTAGGCCCTCGTGTTTCTTCAGTGGGCACATTACCTACTGAGCCATAATACCACAGGCTAGCCTCTGTTGAGAGAAACTAGAAAACAAGCACGAAGACAATAGTTTGACTTCTCTAACCATCTAGAATGTCCAGCAAAAAACCAAGTGTGACTATGTGTGTGTGGGGTGTGTGTGTGTGTGTGTGTGTGTGTGTGTGTGTGTGTGCGTGTGTGTGTGTGTGTGTGTGTGCAGGTGTGTGTGGGGTGTGTGTGTGTGTGAGAGAGAGAGAGAGAGAGAGACAGACAGACAGACAGACACACAGACACGACACAGGGCAAGAGAGACTGGCCATTACTGAGAAACAAGGATGAGAGAAGGAAACTATCCAGTCAATATCCCGTCTGAAGGTCTGGAGTCCTGTGATACAAAGATTATCAACCCACAGAAGACAACTCCAGCAGTCTTATCCAAGGGCCTGTGAGTCAAGACTGACCCAGAACTAGGGGATCAGCTTTTGAAGGTTCTAGGAAAGCTTTCTCTTCTCACAGTAGGATTCACATGGGTCAACAGCACTCAGATGCATTTGGATCCAGCCAGCAAACCCTAGGGAGTGATCTACAGATACTCTTAACCAGAAGTATGATACACGTACGGGGTACTGACTTTGGATGTTCCATTACTTCCTCTTCAGGTACTCTTAACAAAAGCCACATTCCTTTGTCACGGTGCCTTGAGATGGCAAAGCTGTTCAACCTGTGTTATGGTTGTGTTCCGCTGCTCTGAAACAATTACCATCCTAATAAAGATTGTTATTTTTATTTTTGAAAGTCATAGTCAGGGATTAATGTCACTGTCCTCACCAAACAATCCTGAGCAAGTTTACAAGGTCCCAGAAACACAGGATTCCCTTCTCTGAAGTGGCTTCATCGAAATATACATTTTTCTCTTGTGGCTCAGAGGTTCAGAGCACTGGCTACTCTTCCAGAGGACTCGGGTTCAATTCCCAGCACCCACATGGCAGTTCACAACTGTCTGTAACTCTAGTTCCAAGGGATCTGGCACCCTCACACAGACAAACAGGCAGGCAAAACACCAATGCACATGAAATTAAAAATCGAAAAAGAAAGAAAAGAAAACTCACCTGTAAAGGGTAACATTAGTACATGGGTGCCCGAAACATGACTTGTGACTCTGGTCCATAGGAGGAACAGGTGTGTGTGGGGTTGCTCAGCATACCCACTGAGAGTGGCTGGGTTTGCCCCTCATTCACAGCCAGATACACTCAGTGTCCACTAAGCATGTTCCCTATCCTGCTCTCAGCTCCTCTTTCTCCATCTACATGGATCGTAAACCACAAGACACGCTGCTGGCTGTTATAAAGACTCAAGGACATTTCTTCCTTCAGTCCTGCAGTCTGGCTCCTTTTCCAAAACGTGGTGAAATGACGCTTGAAACAGAAGTCACAGAAGCGCAGCCCTCAGCAGGCCGTCTAGATCACCCGAGACAACCTCAGAGGTAGCATGTGTCACTCTCACACACCAGAGAGGAGCATTTGCTCCCAAAATGTCCCCCCCTCTGCATTCAAGGTCAGATCACAGTTGCCTACCGGAGACATTCTGACGTTTCCTCAGCTACAGACATCAAGGAAGCACTGCAGAGACCATCGAGTTAAACAAAACATTCCCTAATGCACTATGCACAAAGGCAGAAAACACAAGGAATAAAAATGTAGGGTTGCAACATTTTCATCCCTAAGAAGTCTTTTGTTTCTTGCCCTGTTGTAAAGACAATATCTGTTAAAATACAAAGTCAAACAAACCGAAAAATTTTAAGAAGTCATTCATTTAGCTGTTTCAGATCGACTATTCACGCATTAAAAACTCTAGTTTCTGTTAGGTTATAAAAAGTGTCACTACAATCACGTTATTTCTAAGTATCTTCACATCGGGTAAATGCATTTACTTTGAGAGCTACAAAAAACACGAGCGGGCTCGGGCTGCTGCTCAGCTGGTAGAGGACTTGCCTCACATGCACAAAGCCTTGGGTTTGACCCCCACACTGCATAAAGTGGGTACAGGCAGAGGCGCAGGATCAGGAGCTCAAGGTCATCCTCAGCTACACAAGTTTGAGGCTCCCCTAACACACACGAGACCCTGTCTCAAACCAAACCAAACCCCACAGCAGACAACCAGAGAAATGATAACTAAAGCACAGCTCATGGATGGTGGCATCTGCCCGAACAAAGTCACCAATGTGAGCCTTTCCAAAACCCCAGGTCACTGGACACACTGGACACAGGAGTTTCAGGCTTGCTGTAGCTTTTGGGTGAAATTTAAAAA
>CABHPR010156639.1:10938-37949 GCA_902168415.1 Peromyscus melanophrys
AAAAAAAAAAAAAAAAAAAAAAAAAAAAAAAAAAAAAATCTTCCAAATGTCCTGAGTGTTGTTCAGCCAAGTTCAGACCTTCTGTAAGAATAACCTATGTCTACACAGGATTATGTTGTAGGACTTTCCCTCCTCCTGTACCAGTAAGCCACGTCTGCAGGGGCAGGGGGTGGGGGCAGTTTATATAGCACCCCCCCAGTTATTAACCTCACCTCTGCAGTCTGGGCAAGAGTGAGCTCATGGTAGAGAGACTTCTCCCCTTCAGAGGCCATGTCCTTGTCGTGCATCTGGATCCCATTTCTTGAAAGAAACAAACACTGTAGTTGGGCTCATGAGATGTGACTCCAGCACGGCCGAGGTCACCAGAATAGGTGTCATTTATCACCAAAGCATCAGTGAGTGTCCCCCCCAGCTCATGTGCTGAGTGCTTTGCCCCCAGCTGCTGAAGCTCTTTGGGGAAGTTATGAAACCTCTCAGGCCAACCTTGAGGAGCAGCTCTGTAGACATGCCCTTGAAGACTGTGCTACTCCTGTCCCAGTATTTCATATCCCTACTCCCTGTCTTCCCTCCCTGATGGTCCTCCTCTTCCTTTCTCTCTCCCACTCTTTCTTCTTCCTCACCCACCTGCTTCCGGTCCACCAGGAGGTGAGAGTAATTTCAGCCACAGTGTCAACTGTACAATCCCATCACCATGACATTCTGCTCCTGCCAGTCCAGAAACAACAAAGGACCATGGACTGAACTTTTAAATTATGTGACAAAATAAATCCTTCGCCCATCAACAAAAAAGTCACATATGGTATAGAGGCAAGAGACAATCTCTACCCTGCAGGAGCTACAGACTAGTGTAGCCACAATCAAGCATGTCACACTTGGAAAGGAGAAAGAAAGACAGAAAGAAGGAAGGAAGGGAGGGAGGAAGGTAGGAAGGAAGGGAAGGAGGGAGAAATGAGTGGGGGTAAGAGGAATAGAAAGGAAGGAAAGAAAAAAGAAAGGAAGTGAGGAGGAAAGAAAGGAAGGAAGGAAGGAAGGAAAATTTGGAATAAGTTAAAAGAAAAAACAAGAATGTTTCTTTTAAAGGAAATTTCTACCAGAAATCTAGATTTCTGTCCCCCCAAATTCCCCGCCCCAGATCAGGAGCTATGGGTACACGTGTACAGTCTTGACATAACCACCAGCTGGAGCTTGGCTGAGCAGCCCTGCCACTCCTAGCTGAGAAGTAGGCTTGTCTCATTGCTGCAGGGGTGTGTGTGTGTGTGTGTGTGTGTGTGTGTGTGTGTGTGTGTGTGTGTGTGTGCATGCGCGCGCATTCCATGGCTTCACTAGCTCCCGTGGGTCCTGAACTACTAAATTACTCCTTCTCACACACAAAAACCCTGATTCTCCTGAGGGGAGTATGTAGCCAGGACAGAGGGAAGGACAGTGCACCACGCTCACACCAGTGCAGACAGAGACTCACTCTAGATGATAAGGTTCATGAGATCAACAGACTCAGGCCCCTTCTAGAAAGAGGCCACAGAGTTACCCGCACTCTGTCCTCCACATTGAGATAAAGGGTGTAGAAGTCGGCACTAGGACCCAACCCTGATGGACTTGGACCTCAGATTTCCAGGCTCTAGAACCACTGGAAGAAAACACCCAGCCCTTGGGTTTTTGCTGTATTGGCCCCACCCAACTGAGACAGGAGGGACCGTAGAAAACTCTCACAGAGTCCTGGTGGAGAAAGGTACAGGCAATACCACATGCAAGGCAGTGATGGGGGGTAGACACAGGAAACCCTGCTGGTGGATCAGCGGACCAGCCACCTAGAGTAGAGGCTCAGAAGGAACATGGAGTGTGTCTCTACTCACACAATGAGTTTGTGCTGCAAGAGCTGTAACTCCTGGCCCAGGTTGCTCTTATCTTCTCGTAAATTCTGGAACCACATGTACACATGAGTCTGAATAGATCAGACTAGAGAAAAACTCAGATAGCAAGCCCACATTGTGAGGTTGTATCATACCTCTATAATGCTTCTATATTCCATGATGGTTGACTCAAGTTCTTCTATGCATAAATCCTTCTGGAAGGAAGAATGGATTAATAGCCAAAAAAAGCAATAGGCCCAATAAATCATATTTATTACAGCACAAGTGTGAACCACAGCACAAGTGTGAACCACAGTAGAACTATAGATATCCAACTAAGGGATCTTTTTAATCAATCTCATAATTTGACAGCTGAACAAGTCATTGTGATTAAAAATATGAGGAACTTGGGTATGGTGGTACATACCTTTAATCCCAGCACTTAGGAGGTAGATGAGGGTGAAATCTTTGAGTTCTGGGGCAGTCTAAATAGTTATATTTACACACACACAAACACACACACACACATACACATACACACACACACACACACACACACACACACACACACCACTGCACCACTATTTGGTACAAAGAGCAGCAGGTATGAGCAATGAGAGACTGGTCATAGTTTTACCCCACAACTGATAGTGTGAGGCAGACGCCCTGTCACTGTCTAATGAAAGGTAGGGTGCAGAAAGACCAGGGCCTGGGGGAGCCAAGGGGGCCATAGTCACAGCATCACTAGAGCCAGGGACACTCTCAACACAGAGACTGTGAAAGTATAGTGCTCAGTACCCCAGAGTCAGGAGTGCTCCACATCGCCTTTGAAGATTTCTAGTATGAGGGGAAAGTGAAGAATATTTCTCCCTCTTCCCTCTGTCTTCCACTGCAAGTGTTCAATTCACTTACACGGTGTTCTCTCTGGGTCTCTGGAAGCCACTGTAAGCACCATTTCTAAAGCCAGAGCCATTTGTTACCAAGGGGGCCATGGTCACAGGTTGTGAGAATAAGTTTCTACCTTTATAACTAACAATTAGCCAAATAGGGTAGCAAATCATTGGGGACACGTTCTTTGTCGTCCCTAAGGTGAAGGGCTGCACACTGGTTTGCATTGCTGTAACCAAAATAACGGCTAACTCTACCAGAACTCAGAGTTTAGTAGAGTTATCCAAATACAAGACAACCTGTTTCTCTACTCAGAAAAACTCCCCCTCAAATGCATAAAGGACCGTTGTATGCCAGGCTAATGGCATCAAATCTTTGAGTAAGGGTCAAGTTATGCAAGTTACCATTTCCTTCAGGGTTTGGGCAGAGCCAGTCAAGCCTGGAAGGTCCCCAGTCTTGGGGAGAGGACCTACCTTTTGCAAGCTTGCATCTTTAGTAAGTAGCATGTCCTCATACATATGCAGCTGCATCTGGAGAGACAATTGGGTGAAGCCATAGGATGTGGCTTTCAAAAAAAAGAGCACAGTGTCCTTAAGAGGATTCCACCAGGAGGGGCAGGCTTCCCCACCACCACCACACATATATGCATCATTTAAAATAAAATAACTTTTCGGCTTCAGTGGCAGAAACAAGATGATGATGCAGATGTCATTGTTTGGAAAGTGTTGCAACGAGACTCACTGTGTTAAGGCTCTAAAGTCTGCCACCTGCAGAAGTCCACTGATGGCAGTCAGGGCTACCCCATCAATGGCAGGACCCCATCGATGGCAGTCGGGGATACCCCACCAGGGCAGTCAGGCTACCCCATCAGTGGCAGTCAGGTTACCCCATCAGTGGCAGTCAGGGCTACCCCATAAGTAGCAGTCAGGGCTACCCCATAAGTAGCAGTCAGGGCTACTCCACCAATGGCAGTCAGGCTACCCCATCGATGGCAGTCAGGGATACCCCACCAGTGGCAGTCAGGGCTACCCCATCAGTGGCAGTCAGGGTTACCCCATCAGTGGCAGTCAAGGCCACCCTGTCAGAGCAAGACCCAGTACAACTGGAGCGCCAAGACGAAGGGATGGAACAGGACTGGGTGAACGAGGCTCCTTAGCACTGTCTCTCACAGACAAACAGGTTCCGAGAAGGGGCAAGGCCTCAACCCAAGAGGGCAGTGCTGCAGCATCTAGCTCATCTTGAGGATTTCAGTGTTCGGTCATGAGGTAAACGTTCTGGTCTCAAAAATTAAAGATTAAAAATGAGTACTATGATCATATGTTTTAAAAGGAAAAGGAATGGTACTATTATAAAAATGGTAAGTTACAAATATTGTCAAGGATACAGAAAAATCCAGCCCCTCCTGAAGTGCTGGTGGTGGATAGCCAGGAGAACAGTTGCTCTGGAAAAAGGGACGTTCCTCAAAATGTTGAACTCAGAATGACCACATGAACCAGTGACTCTGCTCTTACGATAAAACCAAGAGAAATGGAAACATTCACATGAAAACTTGTACACAAATGCTTTCTGCCACATTACTCTGAGTCAGGAAACGGAGCCGGTTCAAATGGCTGTTAACTGAAGTAGATAGGATGCAACATTTGTATTCAACGGAATAATATTCATCAAAAAAGTACTAGAATATGCTAGAATGTGTATCAATGTTTTGAACATCACAAACGAAGCCAGTCATGAAAGACCTTACGATTCCATGTACAAATCACGTATATCAAGAATCCAGAATAAGTACAGAATGAACAGGAAATCGACTAATAGATGCTTGGAACTATAGTAACAATAGAGTTTTCTTTCTGGAGATGTGAAGAGAATTTAACTTCAGTCCCGGGGAGAGTTCCCAGCTATGTGAATATAGCAAAGCCCACTGACTTCTGTCACATGAGAAGATAACTTCACAGCAGCTGAACTACGTGTCCCTAAAGCTAAAATTCTCTCATTCCAGAACACAGTGAGAGAGATTCCCTTGTCTGTGATTCGGACATTTTGAAGCACCTGAATTTCAGAATTGGGAGCTGTGTTTGTGGTGTTGTATGTCACACACACCTAGAATATCAATTTGACCCAAGAAAATGGCTGAGGACATTGGGAAGTATTTACTTACTTGACACTCTTTCTTGGTTTCAGATAATTCCTCAATCTTCTTTTCCAGAGAGTCTATGTCCATGACATTCTTAATATTCTAGTATAAAAGACAGTGTTTTTTAGATTTAACCCCCCCCCAACAAAAACACACACACACAAAACACAAAAACCCAAATTCCAGAAGTGAGCCTGACATTGCAAGTTCTAGCCCAGCAGCACATACGGCTGAAAGAGAGAACCGTTTAAAATCTCACTCTTTGTCATGGGTACTTGAAATAACAAGGTATTTCTGTTCAGATAGGGAGACCCTGTCTATAATTCATCACCTATAATTTGAAAAATCACCCTGTAGTTTGAGGTAGAGGGGCTTGGAGAACCACACCCTTCACTCAGAATCCTGACCACATGTGCCCCCAACTTGTCTCCTCCAGTGTTTACTGGTTTTGACAAACCTCTTCTTGGAGAGCCCGAATCTTAAGAATCAAAGTCCTGATTTCTGTCTCCTGAAAAAAATGTTAAAATTAAGAATTTTATGAAAATTATACAGAGTTAACCTCCAAGGCTATTGTGCTGGTGAGCTTTTCCTTTGCTTTTATTCTGGCATTCCCCTGCCACACTGAGACACCCTGGAAGTATTTTCTATCCATCTATCCACACACCCACCTATCCCATCCATCCATCCATCCATCCATCCATCCATCCATCTAACCAACCATCCATCCATCAACCCACTAACCAAACATCCATCCATCCATCCATCCACCCACCTACCTACCCACCAACCCATCCACCCACCCACCTAACCATCTATCCATCTACCCATCCACCCATCCACCCACCCACCTAACCAACCACCCATCCATCAACTCATCTAACCAAACATCCATCCATCCATCCATCCATCCATCCATCCATCCATCCATCCATCCACCTAACTACTCATCCATCAGCCCACCTAACCAAACATCCATCCATCCACTGAACCATCCACCCAACCATTTATCCACCCAACTATCCATCTCATACCCATCCACCTACCCACCTAACCATACATCCATCATCTACCCACCCACCCATCCATCCACCCAGCCACCCACCCACTCAACCATCATCCACCCGCCTATCCACTCATCTACCCATCCATCCACCCAACTATTCATCCATCCACCCACCCACCCACCCATTTGAGGTCTTGCTCTATAGCCCACAATTGCTTTAAATTTGCCATCCAAATCTTAACACTTTAGTAAAATTTTAAATACACATAGAGGCAGCTGTGGTGACTTCTAGTTCCATCTCATAGAATGTCTGTGATTACTTATGAATTATATTTAATATGCTCTTGAGATTATAAAACAGTATAAAATGCAAAGGGTTAGAATTCTATGTCTCTAACACTGGACTTCTTGGTACTGGACATCAGAGGAGAGAAATGGACACTGGACACATGTTAAGCTTTTTGTCCTTCTTGGGAGTGACTGCCACCTGCATTTCATCCAGGAAGGCTAGAGTAGTCCACTCGAAGCCAAGTGTGCACATAGACAGTGACTCCCTAGGACTCTCCTGTCATCTCTCTGTAAAGGCGAAAAGTAAAATACTAAGCTGTAACATTCATTATTTATGAGCTTACTCAGAAAATATTAAGTTATTTAGAAATAAGGAATTACTCTAAAGGGCTCTGTGTCTTGATCATTCCTCAAATGTAACTTGAAGACAGGTAGCTTACTGGTAGGTTTTGTCTGGACAGTTCAGAGAGAGAAAAGGACCAGGACTTCTGATGTCATTGGAATTTGTTTGCTGAAATGGTACCTTTAAAACCTGCTCATTAGGGCTGCTTGCTCATCTTCTCCCCTTATTAGATGCAGTAAATGTTTGTCTAATTGTCTCTTTTTAAATGGCCTTGGCTGCCAGCTGCCCAGAGAGCAAATCCCTGCTGAAGATGACTGAAACTATGTGTCTCTGTGAACTCACTTCTTTGTTTAGAAAATAAGTTGGGGTGGGGGCCCAAAAGCCCCCTGCAGATGAAAACGTGTGTAAGATTACAGTGTTCTAGATAAACTACCAGAGATTCTGATGTGGCTGGTCCTCCTTGAGCATTAGCAGGACCGTCACAAGCTATCAAACAGTCTCTCCTTTATCTCCCAGTGCTTTGACTGACTTTTCAGCTGGCCGAGTATTCGTCCCACCACACCAGTTAGGCCCCTCTCGGGGGTCTCGGTGCCACCTCTGGAATGCTTTTGCGCAGTCCCTCCTGTCACACGGGACCTGGCACCGGTCAATCTCCACATCTGCTTCAGGCGGGTGATAAGCCCAGGGCACTGCTGGTTTAGGACAGTCACAAATGACTGACTCTGGAAAGTGAGAGTCCCCATGACTTACAGAGAGTGACAAGTCCAGATGACTCTCACTGGCCCCTCCCCACTGTTAGCAAGGTCTGTACAACGACTGTGGACATCCGGCATTTGGGCAGAGGCTTAGGTAAAATGACTTTTGCTCTCAACCACTGCCTGGCTCATTTCCTGTGGCTTCAGGAAGCTGCCTAGTGACCTGTAAAGCACTCAGAAGTGACAATTTCTTTTTTTAATTCAATTGAGTTTTGGTATATTTATGAACTCACCCACCAACTTTGGGAAATAATCCAGGGATTGCTACGTTTCCACAGACCAGCACATATGACTGAGACATCTATGAAGAATTCGTTGGTTTTTGAGACAGGATCTTATTTAGTCCAGGCTGACTTTGAACTCACTATATAGCTGAGGGTGACCTTGAACCTCTGACCTGCCAGTCTCCACCTCCTAAGTACTGGGATTATAGGCATGAGTCAACATCTGGCTAAAGATTTTAATCTTGGAGAGAAAAACATTTTTTTAAAGGTTTTTTTTTCTCTCACATTTATTTGTATGCCTGTATGCTAACGCGTGTGTGTGTGCACGCACACGCGTGTATACACTTGCAAGAACACAAGGTGCCGGGAATGGACCTAGGGTTCTGCATACAGGCAAGTGCTCTGTCCCTAAGCCCAGTCCCAGCCCTTTACGCTCGTACTTCAGCCACATGTTCTCTGTGCGAATCTTGCCCCATCTGATGACTTACTAACTGCTTGTTCTGGGCCATGGCCATGATCTTCTGCTCTTCTGACACAGCCATGGTAGCCTTCAGGTCCTCCAGCTCTTCCTTCAAAAGGCTGCCTCCCCTGACAGCTTGCTGGGCACTGCGAGGGGTTAGGGCGGCAGTGAGCAAACCTTAAGTTAACCGTCAGGGGTTCAAAGGCAAGCCAGGACTATTTCTGGACCCAAGCTGAAAACCACAAAAGGCCTAAACAGGGTGCCCAAGATAGTAAAAATACCACATGCACCTGAATCAGGGCCTTAGAAAACAGAGAATTGGAGGGAGTGTGTCGGGGAGGAAATGGGGAAAGGAGACACGAAGTCCTACATCTCAAGATGTAGAGTGAAGAGTGTGAGAGAGAGGGAGAAAGAGAGAGAGAACAAAACAGTGGGGGCTGTATTTAGGAGTTTGGGGAGGAATGATGAGTGGATATGATCAAAATACACTGTGTGGGTGTATGAAAATCTCAAAGGAAAAATACGGTATTAAAATACATTTTTTTATTTAAAGAAATTAGAATCTCAGGTCAATGAAATGGCCCAGAAGGTAAAAGCACATACCACGACACACCCTTGCGCACACGCACCATGCCCATGGGAGCACACATACCCCTGTGCACACGCACCATGCCCACGGGAGCACACACACCCCTGCGCACACGCACCATACCCATGGGAGTACACACACCCCTGCGCACATGCACCATGCCCATGGGCGTACACACACACACAACGATAATTTTTTCACAATGGTTCTCAACCTTCCTAACGCTGCAACCCTTTAATACAGTTCCTCATGCTGTGGTGACCCCAGCCATAAAATTATTTTGTTGCTACTTCATAGCTGTAGTTTTGCTACTGTTATGAATCATGATGTAAATATCTGATGTGCAGGATATCTGATATGCGACCCCTGTGAAAGGGTCATTTGACCCACAGGTTGAGAACAGCTGATTTAGAGTCTCCTGAAAGCCAATCATTGCCTGGATGACACGCTCCTTTCCCGCTACTGAATAATGTGTATTAGTCAGTGTGATCTTCCAGATAGTTAAATAATCCCTGTATGGGGACCACAGTGGAAGCTCAGAGACGTGTATCTGTCCTCAGAGTTTACACAGCAGTGCTGGAGCGAAAGTACTAGTTTCTGAACGACGTGTTTGGTAAGGAAATCTATTATAGTGTTTAAGCCCTGGAAACAGTCTAACCAGCCATCAAGAGGCAGCTGGGTAAGCATGTTCTGATAATCTGTGTCCTACTGTGCATCACATTAGTTTAATCATCCTCAGAGGGGCTCATGGGTCCATTTTCTTTTCCCTACTAAGATCTTGGACTGACCATTAGACAAATGTTGGCTGAGCTTCACCTCTGCACAGGTTACACTGAGCATTAAAAATGGTGAAATTCGGGCTGGAGAGAGGGCGGAGAGAGGGCTGGAACTCAGTCTCCAGGCAGGTCAGCTCACAAACATCTGCAACGCCATTTTCAGGGGACCTGATGACCTCTTCTGGCCTCTTTGAGCACTGCATGTACCTGACTGTGTTTGTGTTTGTGTTTGTGTGTGTGTGTGTGTGTGTGTGTGTGTGTGTCTGTCTGTCTGTCTGTCTCTGTCTCACACATACCAATATTACTATTAAAGAAATAAAAAGAAAAATGGTATTAAATATGAAAAATGAGAATCCATAGCTACACCCCATTCTAATCTAACCCAGGACACTGCCCTTGTAGTCCTAGTAGCTGGACCCAGCTCCTGCTCTGGGGACGCAGGCTCCATACAAAGTTCATTACTCTGCCTGGTGACAGTTTTCCTTGGTCTGTGCTTACAGTGTGGGGCACCCTGCCTGAGGGTCTGGTTCTTTTGTCCTTTTTATCACTCGAGCTACAGCTTACCCTCTCTCTAGGACACAGGTCAGTCCCTAGAGGGCACACTTCAGACAACAGTCACTTGCACAGCCGCCATCGTTTTCAGCATGGACTTAGCACAGAGCAGGGTTCACCTGACATTCGCCTGCCTTTCTAGACCACAGACACACCTATCTTAGGCAATACTGTCTTGTACGAGGCAGAGAACATCACCACTAGAAAAGGACTCATGAGTATTTGTGGAAGGAATGTAAGGTGGCTCACTTCCTGCTAACTGCAGGCTCCTCTGCGACACAGACATCCTACTGCTGGACCTACACCCAGAACTGAGAACATTTAAAATTTTTGGCATAAAAGTACATGTAAAAACCATTAAACAATGTCAGGTGGTGGTGGCGCACACCTTTAACCCCAGTACTCGGGAGGCAGAGCCAGGTGGATCTCTGAGAGTTCGAGCCCAGCCTGGTCTACAGAGCGAGATCCAGGACAGGCACCAAAACTACACAGAGAAATCCTGTTTCGAAAAAAAATAAAAATAAAAACCATTAAACAATGTTCATTACTGTATTACTCATACTAAACAAGAAGCATAAATAACCTGGAAGTCCATTTCTTGAAGGATGGATAAAGAGGATGCAGTACATCCAAACAGTGGAATAATATTCAGCCAAAAAAAGCAATTAAGTGCTGGGCATTGGTGGCGCACGCCTTTAATCCCAGCACTCGGGAGGCAGAGACAGGCGGATCTCTGAGTTCCAGGCCAGCCTGGGCTACCAAGTGAGCTCCAGGAAAGGTGCAAAGCTACACAGAGAAACCCTGTCTCAAAAAAACAAAAAAAAAAATAAATAAATAAAAAAACAATTAAGTATATCTGCTATAATATGGACAAACCTTTAAAACATGGTGCTAAATGAATGAAGCCAGGCACAAAAGACCACATATTGTTATAAATCCACTCACATGAAATGTGGGAGCCCACAGAAGTTTCCTTGTGAGACCGGAGTTTGCTTGACACAGCAGAGCCACATAAGGGGCTGATTTGACCACGGACAAGGTTGCCAGGTGGTTGGAAGGGTCTGCACTTGGCCGTGCCTGGGGGGAGGTCTTTTGCTCCTCCCCTTGGCATTCTTTAAAGGTCCTTTGTCAGAGACTGTCAGGACCCGATGGATGAGGATCCAGGCCCTCCCGAGGCTAGTCTGTGTTTCTGTCTGTCTGTCTCTAGCTATATTTCTATCTAATATTTTCTGCTGCTCCCACTCAAGAGCACCCTGGGAAAAAGTGGGGGTGAGATGGCCCCGCACAATGAAATATGCAAAATGTTAGTGGCTGCCAGGGACTGTGGGGGGCGGGGGGGACAGGACAAGGACAAGGGGGGGCAGGACAAGGGGGAAGTCAGGACAAGCGGGAGTCAGGACAAGGCGTCCCTGCTGAAAGATATTGAGTTTCTGCTGGCATGATGGGAATGAGTTAGGTAATGGCCTGCACAACCTTGTCCGTACAAACAGCCTGAGTTTAGAGACTCCACCAATGAGGACTTCAGGTGATGTAAATCATACGTAGCTAAAGGGTTTATGAAACAGCAAAACTGAAATCCCAGGATGCCCTGGGACACAGAGGCTCACGTTTTCATCTGAAGGTGCAGGCTGGTGCAGTCCTCTGCCAGCTGCCTGTTAGCTTCTTCCATGGCTTCTAATGCCAGTTTACATGCCGTGTTCTCCTCTTCCAGTTTCTTCTTGTTGGAGTGCAGGTCCGCAACACATATGATCAAGTCAGACATCTCCCTGGAAGTGAGAGGAGGCATGTGGATGGTCTTCAGTGCCTCCATCCCTTCTAAGTAAAGCCAGGCGAAGGGTTAGCCCAGACTGGGATAAATGTTCTTGGCTTTTTATCCTTTTCCCTCCCCAATACCATAAACATAGTTCACATACACAATGAGTATCTGCTATCATAGCCTTGCAGACTCTCCTCGCCAGGTGTGGAGGCAGGAGGATAAAGGAGGCTAAAATCATCCTCAGCTAGATATACACTCAGATTCACGCCAGCCTGGGTTACATAAGACCCAAATCCATCCATATATATTTGTGTGTGTACATATTATACACATGCATGTGCCTGTGTATATAGAGACACATATGGGATCTCCCAAAGAATTACAATCAACATCATAACTTTATTCTGAACAGAACTTGTCACAGATAACCCCAGAAGTCCACAGTAGAGATATTTTTCATGACCAAGTAAACAGCTAATTTAGATTACCAATCTTACACGAATTTCTGTTCCCAGTGAAACTGGTTCTAACACAGAAGGTGAAGATTAAATAGTTAAAGCCATCTGTTAGTTCTTCCACAAACAAGTAGCATATGATTAATAATGTGGACTGTGAAATAAAACAGGAAAGGACAAGAAGTAGAGGGGTCTAAAAAGCAGCAGAGGACACTCTAGACTTGCTTAGACAGGTCCCCAGAACAGACCTCAAAGCCAGACAGGGCATCTGGGATGCCTGGGATCATCTTAGCTGCAAGACAGGAGAGAGGCTTAGGAAGGACTCACTTCCTCCATGCCCTGAAATCCTGGAGCAGCTCGCAGCTTGGCCCATCTGGTCTCACATCTTCCTGTGGTTCAAACACAGAGTCATCCCAGCTGCCACTCCATCGACTCCTTGTTCCTTCGCTGAAGCCAAAAGGCAAAGTCAGTGAGTCCAGACCTTGCAGACCAAAGTCCAGTTCAGTTTTTCAAGTGTGCTCTGTTCATCCCCATTGGAGTTTTAAAGCAACTGGGGGCTGGGAGATGGCTCAGTGGAGAGTGTGCTTGTCTAGCAAGCATAGGACTGAGGTCAGGCTGAAGCCACGTGCTGTGTCGGCCACCTGGAGTCCCTGTGCTCAGGACACAGAGACAGGAGGATGACCAGCACAAGCTGCAGGTGGATTACTTGGAATCACTGAGGTCTGTACCAGGCATTTTTCTTTTGGGCCACCAACCAGCTCCCAAATCATGACACAGAGACTTATTAGTTTTGAATGCTTGGCTTAGCTTAGGCAGGTTTCTGGCTAGCTCTTTTGACTTAAATTAACCTGTTTATCTACCTTTTACCTCAGGGCTTTTTACCCTTTCTTACTTTCTTGCTGTCTCTATGTCTGGCAGCCTGACAGCGGCCTGGCTTCTGGCCCTGAGCATCTCCTTTCTTCTCTTCTCCTTTTCTCGTCTTTCCTCTTCTCTTGAACCTAGATCTCTCCTATTTATTCTCTCTGCCTGCCAGCCTGGCCAATGCCTCTGCCTAGGTATTGGCTGTTCAGCTCTTTATTAGACCAATCAGGTGCCTTAAGCAGGCAAGATGAAACAGATGCAACACATCTTTACATAATTAAACACACATCCTTAAATCATTAAGCATTTGCAGCATAAACAAAAGTAACACACATTTACACAGTTAAAGTAATATTCTGCAGCATAAAGAAATGTATCTTTACCTAGTTAAAATAATATTCCATAGCAGAAGTCCAGGTTCAGAGAAAGACGTTCTCTCAATAAATAAAGTGGAAAGTGGAAGAAAACATGAAACATCAACTGTGGACCTACACACACACACACACCCCTACATACACACACCTACACACACACTCTCACATGTACGCTCACATACACATGAACAACCTTTAACTGAATGCAGAAGCATATGGTTGGCTATTTTCTTTCAATATATATTACCTGCTCAAAGATATTGTTTCTATTGTTGCTGTTTGGTTGTTTTGTTTTGTAAGACAGATTCTCACTGTATATTCCTGGTTGGCCTGGAGCTTGCTACATAAGCCAGACAGGCCTCGAAACAATCTTGATCCTTCTGCCTCTGCATCCCGCTGTGATTGCAGGAATCTGCCATCATACTTCAACGATATTACACATTTTTAAGGACTTTGAATGTGTTCTTAAATGGCTGTTTAAAAAGCTGAACCAGGCTGGGTGGTGGTGGCGCACGCCCTTAATCCCAGCACTCAGGAGGCAGAGCCAGGTGGATCTCTGTGAGTTCGAGGCCAGCCTGGTCTACAGGGCAAGATCCCGGACAGGCACCAAAACTACACAGAGAAACCCTGTCTCGGAAAAACAAAAACAAACAAAAAACAAAAAAAACAAAAACAAACAAACAAACAAAAAATGCTGAGCCAGCTTGCTGTTCTACCAGTCTGGTCATTTGTCTCTCTCTCAACACTGGATGAAGCCACTCTTAAATCTCTGTCATTGAGGTCCAGTGAGCTGGCTCAGTGGGTGAAAGTGTCACCCTCTGACCTCCACAAGCATCCACACACATGCCAAGAATACAATTTAAAACTTTAAATATCTGTAAGGCAAATGGCAAAATGGTATATATGTTTTATCTCCATTTTTTCTTTTTTCAAAATATACTTTGTTTAGGCGTGTGTTGAGAGCACATGTGTGCAGATACACATATGAGTGTGTGGACACTAAGTGTTCAGCTCTGTAATCTGTACCTTATTCATTCATAGTCTCTCTCACTGACCCCAGAGCTAGGCTGGTAGCTAGCTAGACGCGGCGATCCTCCTGTCTCCACGCCGTACAGTGCAAAGGCTCCAGGCCTGTTCAGCCACACTCTTCTCTTTACATGCGTGCTGGGAACTTGAGTTCCGGCCCTCATCTTGCGTGGCAAGCACTCTCACCCACCGAGGGTCTCCTCAGCCCTGTTATTTGCGTTTCCCGTTACTTGTAAGATTGTGTGTTTTGTGTATTTATATCACTCTCGATGGAGGGTGGCTGTCACTGTTATCTGTATGTTTTCACCAGCCCTGTTGGCACAGAATCTAAGTTCCTGCCAGGGTTAGCGCAGGCTGGAGACATTCTAGTCAGTGTTAGTGCACCTCACGGCTCTCAGGTCAGTTCAGTTCCCAGAGGACGGTACCTTCCTTTAAGCTGTACTGCCCTAACCACGCTTGTCTTGTCTTGTCTGGTCTTGGAGGCTAAGCAGGGTCTGACCCACTTAATACTTGGATGGGAGAACTTCCTTGTCCCCATCACAGCCCATGCGCATCATCAGAACCAGCTGGGGAGTGGCCTCACAGGTGCCCACCCCCTCAGCAGCCACAGTACAGAATGCACACCAGCAGGGTTCACCACAGTCCTGATGGTGACGGGGCTCAGCTATCAGGTAACATCTTTCAGGTGGTCTTGGGGCGCAAGATGGGGAAGGGCACTTATTGCATTTCCATTAGTACAATGCGTGGGACCACAGTGATGGGTGATGCAGGCTTCCCTGGGGTGTTTCTGCTGGACCTCTGCTCACCTCCTGCTCATATAGTGAGCTATCCACTCCTTCATGATGCCCTGGAAGGTGTCCAGGTCCACACATGGGTTTGTATTTTCAAGATCGAGCATGGTTCCCAGCTCTTCAAGGACACTGTCTTCTGCGTCTTGGCCAGTGGTTTGTCTCAGGTAAGTCATTATTTTGTTGACTCCCACTGTGCCTTAGGGGGAAGAAAGGAAAATTACTTTTGAAAACACCTTGTTTTGAGACAGGTTCTCATGTATCCTGGGCCAGCCTCAAACTTTCTATGTAATCAAGGATGGCCTTAAGTTTCTGATCCTTCTGCCTGCACCTCTTGAGTGGTGGGACTACGGTGTGCATGACCACACCTATTTATGTGATGCTGGGGACTGAACCTAGGGTTGTGTGTCCCAGGCAACAGAGCTGCATTCTGAGTTTGGAAGACATTTTTGATTCAATTTTATGTACTTTGCATGTGTAAGTTGGTGCACATGTGTGCGTGTAGAGATCAAAGGACAGCTTGTAAGAGCCAGTTCTCTCCCTTCCATCCACTGTGTGGGTTCTGGAAATCGAACTCAGGCTGCCAGGTTTGGTGGCAGGCGCCTTTACCCACTGAGCCACCTCACTGACCTGAAACATGTATTTTTGATGGATGAGCTGTTGATGCTTCTAAAAATAATCCCTATAACCCTTGCCGTCCTGTCAAGCTGGCAGGGGGCGGGCTTGGGCTGGAGTTCTATCAACTTGGTAGAAGGAGCACATGGAACCCTGCAAACTGACCTCTGACCTCCATGTGCACATGCTCATGCACACACACAATGCAGATAACTAAATGTAATGAAAATTTAAAATAATAAAATCAATTAACTTGTAGACATGTGTACTGAAATATTTCTGGGTGCAATGTGCTATCTGAGAATTAGCCCAAAAGAGAAAATGGGGAGAGTTAGAAATGAGACCTTATTGGTTACGACACACAAATATGAAAGGTTTTAAGATCATATCACGTTTATTTGGTTATGTGAGGGAGAAAGCACATTGTGCAGTGTGGCAGGCCTGTGGAGGTCAGAGAAAATTTGTCGGAGGGCTTTTCCTCTTCCACGTGTGGGTCCTAACTTGGGTGATAAGGCTTGGACGCTGAGGCCTCTGTGTGTTGAGCCACCTCCCTGGCCAGTGTAAGGCTTCTTCATGTTATCCTCTTTACTCTGTATATTATTTAAAACATTTCTGCAGTTAGAAAAAAGCCAGAGCCACGTTGACAGAAGAAACCATGGAAAGATATATAACTAATCATTAAGAACAGTTAAATTGTTTGTTGATTTTCCGCTTCTGTTTGCTTACCAAGTTTACCAAGATGATTACATTTTTACAATGGACAGGAAGCATTTGCACACTAAAAATAGCCTGTGAAAATTTTATAAAGAACTAACCCCCTAAAAAAAACCCAGAAGTGAAAAGCTAAAATTAAAAGTTTTTAAGCTAAATTTGGAGAGTAGTTTCATATACTTGAAGTATCTATTTCTTGAGACCAGTCCTACGAAGTGTAAGTCACTCTGAGCAGTGACCAGGGAAGTCTCTGAAATAAAGAAACAGCTGTGAGCTAACGCTGGGCTCACTTTCAGACGAGGTTGCGCTCCCCACGTGTGAAGACATGGGGACACAGCCCCACACAAACCGTTCCCCTCTGGAAGATGACCTGGCGGGTCTCTCATACAGCTCACCTCTGTGCTTAGTGTTGCACTCTTGAAAAACGCCTGCCAGAAATTCTTCTCCACAGGTTCCACGGGCACTGTAGGCTCCATCTTCCTGGATACCCTCACTTTCTGTTTTCAACCCTGTAGAAAGAAAAATTGTTTTGGAATTATGATGATAATCTCTCACATGGAAGGGTCAATCTGAAGAAATTTTACTTCAGTGACCATCGGCTCGCAATACTGAGATCTTCAACAGATCATTTTTTTTAAAAGTGGTTTTGGGGGCTGAGTGCAGCTCAGAGATATAGCACCTGTCCGTATAATGAGGCAGACCCTGGGTTCAATCCCTAGCAACACACATACACACACACACACACACCCCAAACTTAGTCATAGGATAGACTAAAACACATGTCTTTAATCCCAGCACTCAGAAGACAGAGGTAGGTGGAGCTCTGTGAATTAGAGGCTAGCCTGGTCTACAAAGCAAGTTCCAGGCTAGCCAGGGTTATATAGTGAGACCCTGTCTCAAAACAAAATAAAAGGGGTTTATAGCCCTGCCATATTAAAAAGTATTGTGGAATAACAAGTAAAATACAAAAGAAAAAATTTTTAAATTTTATTTATGTATTTTTTATGTATGAGTGCTCTGTGTGTACTCCCAGCATTATAGATGGTTGTGATCCATGATGTGGTTGCTGGGAATTGAACTCAGGACCTCTGGAAGAGCAACCAGTGCTTTTAACCACTGAGCCCTCTCTCCAGTCCTACAAAAGAAAGTTTAAGAAAACAGAGGGGGATGGAGAGATGGCTTAGTGGTGAGGGCACTGGCTGCTCTTCCAGAGGATCCAGGTCAGTCCCCAGCACCCACATGGTGGCTCACAGCCATCTGTAACTCTAGTTCCTAGGGATCTGATGCTCCTTCTTCCCTCTGTGGGCATCAGGCATGAGTGGTTCACATCACACACACGTGCATCCAGGTAAAACACAAACACACATTAGAAGAGAAATGTAAAGAATAGAGAGGAAGCAGGAGGAGCGAGGGATGTGCCATCCTGCGAGGTTTTGCTTCTGAGTGCCTATTAACACACAAGACTGGAAACAGCCTACATGGAGTTCCCCAGGTCTTGGACTGACACGTTTACCTCCTCCATGGTCTGTTTCCTTGGCTCCTGCAATGGAGCTCGTTTGTGGGTGCTGGGTTTGAACTCAAGGCCTGTAGGAATGAACCCCACCATTGACCTACACCCCAACCAGAACCCACATTCTCTCAGGGCTATTTTGCTGTTATGCAAAAAAGTTAAAGAGCTGTTTCAGGAGAATGCACGTGGAGATTGGGCTTGAGTGACATTTATTTCAGGTTGGTGAAGAATGCCACATGGTGTAGTTGCAAATAAGATTGAGAACTTGGGTTTTATGTATATGTGTACAGAATACAGGCTTTCTTTAAAAAGGGGAGACACACACACCTCAAACAGAAAGGATAGAAGGGTGGCCAGTGTTTAAGAGCACATGCTACTCTTACAGAGGACCCAGATTTTATTGCCTGCACCCACCTGGTGACTCGTAACTGGTGCCCAACATCTATGACTCTAGTTCCAGGGGATCTAATCCCCTCTTCTGGCCTCCAAGGGCGTGACACACATGTGATATATATACATACATGAAGGGAAAATACTCATATGCAAAAAATAAACATAAAAATGTTTTCAATGGAATTGGGATAGGGGAGGGGACAATGTGAATGTCCAATATGAAACTGCTGTGACAATAGTCATTGCTTTGTATGCCAACCTAAAAATCAAAAAGTAAAAAGCCAGGAAGGGAACAGACACCTCTATTCAGATGCATGAAGTGTTTTGTTTTTTAAATTTAGGCATACTAAAAAGCAAATGTGAAGCAAATATTTTATTTTTTGAGACAAGGTCTCTTCTTATGTAGTCCTGGCTACCCTGGAATTTACTATGTGGACCAGGCTGGCCTTGAACTCAAGAGATCCCTCCGCCTCTGCCTCCCAAGTGCTGGGCTTAAAGCTGTGCACCACCACACCTGGCTAGAGCAAATATTTTAAAGCGTGATTATTTACCATCCTCATTCAGAGATAATTTTCTCACCACCCGATCCCAAGGAGTGAAAAATGTAGAGTCCCTCTCAGAGCTGCGAAGAAAGCCAAGGACTGAGGTGTGCAAAGAGTTCGCATCGCAGCTACCACCTAAATCCTTGCTGGGGAAGCATCCCCCTCGGCCAGACTGAGACCCCAAAGATGGAGGATGCTGGTCGCTCCACGGCCTCTGCTGTGAGCAGTTCTCAGAACCCTCCAGATCAACCAAGTCCCGGCTGTCCTGAGGAGAGCTGGGTGAGGTTCTTGAGGACATGGTCTCAGGGCGGGAGACGAGGCTGTGCCTTCTCTCAGAACATGGGAAGTGGGAGTCCAGCACAGGAGCATGAGTCGCAGTCGCTCTCCCCAGCATCTCCCCAAAGGCGCTCTCGGTTTTAGACTGTGGACTGTCAGGGCTGCGGGACTTGCATTTAGCAATCTGTCGAACCGGATTCAAAATGGACTCTCTCTTTCGAATGGCTCTGATTTTTCGACAAACACTCTCTACTGGGTTGTGGCTCTTCTTGGATTCTTTCCTCACTGAGGCCATCAGTGACTTCCCACGAGTTAGTTAGAAGTGGCTAGATAGTAGGCGAGAGCAGAGATGATTTTTGAAGTTAGCGTTGTCCTAACAAGGATTTTGTAGTTCAGCTGTTTATTCCCAAACTGACTTTGCAGGGACTGGATACCAGGTGTTCAACTGCTCTCAACAACTTCCCCTGCATTTATTTAACACAGGCACTCAAATGATCAGGAACTGCCAACAGCCAACATATGTGAAGTTCTCACCAAGCTTGAGCAGGTATATGCTATGTAGCAGCTCATCCTTCAAACAGTGCTCTGAGGGGCTGGAGACTTGGCCCAGTGGCTAAGAGTACTTGCTGCTCTTGCAGAGAACCTGGGTTCAGTTCCCAGCACCCAAAGGTGGCTCACAACTATCTATAATTCCAGTTCTGGAGGATCTGATGCCCTCTTCTGGCCTCTCAGGCTCCAGGCATGCATACGGTGCACAGACACACGCACAGGTGTACACACTCACTGCAAAATAAAGAAAATCTTAAAAACAAGTGAATAAAAATAAATCTTTAGAAGTAACAACCACCACTCCTGCTCTGGGGTAACGTGACTACTGCCTCCATTTTCTGGCAAAGTGAGAAGTAGGCACACACCCAAATCTCTTACAGTGCCAGAAACACTAGGGCTGTGGCTGTTGGTATAGTCCTTGCCTACCATGCACAAAGTCCTGGGTTTGATTCCCCAGACAGGACAGACTGGGTGTGATCTACACACCTGGAATGCCAGCTCTCAGTGAGTGAAGGCAGAAAGCCAGGAGTTCCGGGTCATCCACAGCTAAAAGGCAAGTTCCAGGACAGTCTGGGCTTCAGAAAAGCAGAAAAGAATAGGTCTAGACCCCATATTTAAATCCAGGCCATCAAGATTCTGGAGCTTGACTTTTAAACATATCACTTTTTAATTTATTATCTATCTATCTATCTATCTATCTATCTATCTATCTATCTATTTCTGAGACAAGGTTTCTCTGTGTAGCCCTGGCTGTCCTGGAATTTACTCTGTAGCCCAGGCTGGCCTCGAACTCACAGAGATCCACCTGCCTCTGCCCCTGAGTGCTGGGATTAAAGTCGTGCACCACCACCACTCAGCCACTTTTTAATTTATGCATGACATCATATGATGCCACAGTCTGTAATGGTGCCAACAGCTCCCGCACATACACCAACACTATCTCCATCCACACAGCCCTGCTTCTCATCAATTGAGAACAAAATCTACTTGGTACATAAGTGTATGTGTTTTGTGCCTGAACTTCATATAAGCCCTGTCAGGTATATGGAAAATCCCCTTTACAGAGAAGCTGAGACTCAAAGAGATTCAGTTAATGGTCCCAGCACTGATTTGAGCCAGAGAGTGCCTGATTCTAGTACAGCTTTTGCTTTGTTTTGCTGGGGGTAGGACTGGAACCCGGGGCTTTATGTAGGCTCAGTGTCTGTTTTATTAGTGTGCCGTGCCCCCCAGCCCTCCAGCTTATTTTTATTGCATGACGAGATAGTCTTTTTAAAAAAAACATGATTTTTTCTTATAAGAAAAAGTTAGAGATTTGGAAATACATCCAAATTTTTGCTTAAATAGTAGAAACAGAGGCATAGTTAGGAAGAGTTTCTAAGACCTAATAAAAAATTGCAATCACAGGACTTATTCTGAGTCCCATAACAATGAATTCTAAGCTAATAAACTTTATTTGAGTATGGGATGTATGCCTTCTTTTTGCACTGTTGGGAATCAAACCCAGGACCTTCCAATTCCAGGCAAGCTCTGCCACTAATTCAGCCCCGCCTGCTGAGGCAATCTTTAAAGTGGAATGCAGCCATAGCTCAGTAACAAGGGGTTTGCTTGGCTTGTGTGAAGCCTGGGTCCGATCCCCAGCACTCCAGAGCCAGACACACAGCTTGAAAGGTCTGTAACGACCAAGAGTACTGGAAAGACTCGGGAGAAGATGCCAGAGTGCAGGTTCTGACTTCATCTCCAACCTGATGGCCATTAACCTGATGGTCAGCCAATGGAGTGTCCAACAACGGTGGCCATTAAAGGAGTGGCCGCCTCTGAACTTGCTTGTTGTCAAGTACATTTTTGTGCGTCTACGGCTGATCTTGTGATCTCAAACTTAAAACACACTATTGTAGTCAACAAAATTATTGTATTAACAATACAAAGTCTAGAGTCAGTGCAAAGGTACTGGACTCAAATGTTTCTGATTTCTTTTGGGATTTAGAATTTTACCGAACATTTTGTCATATTAATTTTTTAAGATTTTATTTTTATTTATATGTGCCTGTGTGTATTCACATGTGGTATGTACATGCGCCCAATGAGGCCAGATGAGGGCAGCAAATCTCATGGAGCTGGAGTTACAGGTAGTTGTGAGCTGCCCAATGTGGGTGCTTGGAACTGAACCCAGTCTTCTAAGAGAACAGCAGGCAGTCTTAACCACTGAGCCATCTCTCTCCAGCCCTAATTTTGTTTTCTGATACATATTTGTTGTTTCCTTGGATATACTTTAATTCTTGACATCAAAAGCCATGAAACAGCTGGGTGGTGGTGGCACACACCTTTAATCCCAGCATTCAGGAGGCAGAGGCCATCCTGGTCTACAGAGTGAGTTCCAGGACAGCCAAGGCTACCTAGAGAAACTCTGTCTCAAAAACTAAAACAACCAAAAAACCAAAACCAAAACAAGAACAACAAAAATCCATGAAGCAAATCTTCTATAAAAAGCCCATATATCATCAGCAGCATTGACACCTTGCAGTCACACACAACACCTGTAATTATCAGTTTCCCAAGATTTCCTCCCAGCTGCTGGGACTGTCTGTCCCCAGCTACTTTCAGATGACACCCTTGCTTAAAATTTTGAGAGGAAAGGAAGAGCTAAAGTGTTGATGAGAAGTCATCTGTGAACAGAACACATCTGAACCACAGCTGACAGAGTGGTGACTTAGAAGGAATATGCTGGAGAGCCCAAGTCCTTCCCAGTGCCTTGTCAGAGACTGGCTACCTCTTTAGCTGTGATCTCAAGTTGGCCATTTCTCTCTTCTAGAGCCAAATAACTGAGATAGGTTTGGCATGAGGCGAACAGGGACCCTTGAATAGACCCTGGACTCCCCAGATGTCTGCTACACCACCTGCTCTTCTGAAGCTATAATGAGAGGCCTGACTTCATAGGATGGCATCTGACTCTCACTCTGTCCACAGAGCGTTAGGCAAGACTTCCGTGGGCTTTTGCAGTCCATTTTTCTCCTGTGTTTTGCAGTTCTATGACTCAGGTAGTCACTGCTTGGCCCTGAGGTACCAGTTCTTACAGAGAGACGCCTTAAGACACTGTCCCTGACACAGACAAAGCTTCCTAGGATTAGCTTGATTTATTCTGATGCAGCAGATTGGAGGTGGGAATCAGAGGAGACAGAAAGATAGATTTCACAGTGTGAGCTGCCTTCTCTGTGGCCTGATTTTCTGTTTTGCCTCTGATTTTCTTCTAAGCTTTAGATCCTGTGTGATCTTCCAAAGCACTAAGAACCACAAATCTAGGCTGGGTGTGGTGACAGACCCCTCTGATCCCACCACTCCACTTGCTTGGCTTTATATGAAGCTCAAGGCAAGCTGGGGGCACACAAGACCTTCTCAAACAAAACAAACACTCAGCTCACACTTGTTCTGCGCTGTGACAGCCTGTGGAGAGGCTCTGACAGAAAGGGAGAAGCTAAGAGTCAACTTTGCTAGAACAACTCGCTTGGAGGGTGTGTGTGTGTGTGTGTGTGTGTGTGTGTGTGTGTGTGTGTGTGTTTAAAGACAGGTCTCACTATTTAGCCCTGGCTAGTCTGGTACTTTCTGTGGAAACCAGACCCGCCTTCAAACCCAGAGATCTGCCTGCCTCTGGTTCTTGAGTGCTGAAATTAAAGGCATGCACCACCACACCCTGTTGGAGTCATTCTTTAAAAAAAAACAAAAACCATGGACTGGAGAGATGGTGCAGAGGTTAACAGTGCTGGCTGGTCTTGCTGAGGACCCAGGTTCAGTTCCCAACACCTATGTGGTGGCTCACAACCATCTGTCATTCCAGGGGAACTGACACCCTCTTCTGATCTCCCTAGGTACCAGGCACACATGTGGCACACAGACATATGCAGGTAATATATAAATATTGCTTCATACAAATAAATTTGTATATACGTCTCTCATACATATAAAACAAAAATAAACCTTTAAAAGAAAATACTCACTTTTCGCTTTATATTAGCATACAAAGATGGCTCATTTGTTTGCTGAAATCTCAATGTCAAGAACCATTTGTGTGTATGTGAATGTGTGTGTGTGTGTGTGTGTGTATGTGAATGTGTGTGTGTGTGTGTGTGCCTGAGTGCGTTTATGTGCCATGTATTTCAAAGCGCCTGTGTCAACCCGAAGAGGACATTAGACTCCAGGTACTGGAGTTCCAGGTGGTTGTGAGCTGCCAAGTGGGTACTGGGGATCAAACCCAAGTCCTCTGGGAGAGCAGCCAGTGCACTGAGCGGTCTCCCAGGCCATGAGAACCACTCCTCTCCAAACACCAGATGCATTCCTAGTGCCCTCAGTTATAACCTTTAATAACTATCCCCATAGGCAGTCGGCCACTGTTTATTAAATACCCAAATCGCACTGATCTCTGCAGACACTGGGGATACTATGGTGAGCAAAACACCTGCTCTCCTAAAACCTGCCATCTCTCCACATACCTTCCAGATTGAGTCCAAAGTACACAAATGAAATTTCAGAATGTTTTAATAGAGTATATCCCAGCTGTTTCATGACTCAGTCACAGATTAAAGAAGACTTCTTATTTGAAAACCAAGTACCACTGGGATCTTGATTTGTCACTAGATGTCACTAAATGTAGTGACAGAAGCCCACAGAGCACCACTCAGAAAGGGCCCGAGAGCACCCTGACTTAGGAGGGCATGAAAAACCCAGCTGTATCTATGTTGCTGTGCACTGTGCACACAAGTCCACAGTTAAAAAGCCAAGGAGAGGGCTCAGCAGTTAAGTTCGGACTCACAGGACCTATGAGGATGTGGAGTGAGCTTGACAGCCTGTCTGTAACTCTAGCCTGGGAAGGTGAAGACAGAGGACCTCAGAGGAAGCTAGCTACTGAGACTAGCCGTATTGGTGAACTTTGGGTTTTACTGAAAAACTCTGCCTCAGTGAACTTAGTGGAAGAGCAGTCTGTGGGGTGGGGAGTGGGAATTCACATTCACTCACAGCCTCATGCACACTCAGCACGTGTGCCCATATACATGCAAATGTACATACACCTAGTGCACACCACACACATGGAAAACACTTTAAAGAAAATTAAAAGGTTGAATTACATGTCTGTTGTAGGACTTTCCACTGGAACTCACATGAGGGAGTGCTGTGTAGAATAATGACCACAATTACCCAAGCCCCATAGCCTCCCTCACCTTTTTTGTACTCTCCTGGAAGCAGACGCCATTGCTCCCATTTGTAGAACCCAAGTCCTGTTGTTATTGCTGGGACTGTCCTCTGTAGCTGGAGTTTTCTCCAGTCCTGCCTGGCCCATGGTCAGGACAAATCTCTCTCACCTGCCAGTCCCACAGCCTCTCAGACCCAACCAAGTAAACACAGAGACTTATATTGTTTACAAACTGTATGGCCGTGGCAGGCTTCTTGCTAACTGTCTTTATATCTTAAATTAATCCATTTCTATAAATCTATACCTTGCCACATGGCTTGTGGCTTACCGGCATCTTCACATGCTGTTTGTCATGGTGGCGGCTGGCAGTGTCTCCTCAGCCTTCCACTTCCCAGAATTCTCTCCTCCTTGTCCCGCCTATACTTCTTCCTGCCTGACCACTGGCCAATCAGTGTTTTATTCATTGACCAATAAGCAACATGTTCGACATACAGACCATCCCACAGCAGTCCTCTAGATAGCTAAAGAGCTGAGTCAACACTGCCTGATACAGAACTGGAAAGCAAGGATGCAGCTTTCTGGTGCAAGACAACATCTGTAAATGGGCACGATTCATGTCTTAGGTGTCCCCAGGTTGTGCTATAGTTTATCTAACTTTCATTACTAATCCTCATGTTGTTCAACACGAGTCTCTAAGACGTTTGCACTCTGTGGCTCATGGATACATATGCTTGCTTTGTTTCCTGAAAGTTTTTGGTGAGTTATGATAAATCTAACATCTGTGCACAACACAGACATCATTACATATCCTTTAAGTATTGGCTGATGATGATAATTGAAGATCCTGTGCCTGATCAAATACATTACTAAGACGTGATTTTATTGCAGACAGAAATACACAAGATGGGACTGAGAGATAGCTCAGCAGATTCCTCACAAGCATGAGGACCCGAGGTTGATCTCCAGAACCCCGCTAAAGAATAGGGCCAGGGCAGCCTGCACCCCCAGTCAGGAACACCTGACAGGAGACTCTCTGGGGTCATCACTGGCCAGTCTAGACAATCAGTGGGCTCTGTGCTCAGTGAGAGTCCGTTTCACAAAATGAGATAGTGTGGTGATATATTGTGTACCCTAATAAACCTGCCTGAGGATCAGAAGACAGAGCCAGCCACTAGATACACATAGAGGTCAGGCAGTGGTGGCATACACCCTTAATCCTATCACTCAGGAGGCATCTGGATCTCTGTGAGTTCAAGGCCACACTGAAAACAGAGGCAGGCAGTGGTAGCACACTCCTTTAATCCCAGTACTGGGAAGCACACATGTCTTTAATCCCAGGAAGTGATGGCAGGGCAGAGAAAGGTATATAAGGTATGAGGAGACAGGAACTCACTCTCTTTAGACTGAGGATTTCCTAGAGATAAGAACTAGTGGCTGGCTGTTCTGCTTCTCTGTCTCTCAGCTTTTACCCCAATATCTGCCTCTGGGTTTTTTATTAATAAGACCATTTAACAATTCGTGTTACAAGAGCGAATGCACTGTGGAGACAGCTCGGCTGTGTAAGAGCTCCGGCCGCTCAGGAAGAGGACTGGCTTTAGTTCCCAGCGCCCATGGTGCTTACCTGGGGCATCAGACATGTACTGTGCCCATACATACATACAGGCAAAACACTCCCACACATAAAGAAATCTTTAAAAAAATGGAGGGCAGGTGAAGAGGCCAGTGCTGACTGACCACGGTACTCATGTGCACATGTATACGTGAACACGTGCATACATGTGCACACCAAAGTCTCAGACTTGTCCACCAGGCTGGTGGGAGGCAGAGAGTGTTTTCTACTTAACTTCACCATGGTTTTGTGGCTGTTGTTTTGAGACGGTCTCACTCTGGCCTGGAACTCATGATAATCCTGCTGCCTCAGCTTCCACACACAGATTACAGTGTGGGCGCCGTGCCCTCTTTAAACTGTGAGCTCCAGATCTGTTAGAGTAAACATTTTTTTTGTATCTTTCTTAGGATGGGGGATACCAGCTGTCATGAAAGTGACTTGCAAACCCCATGTCCTGGGCTCAGCAAGAGCTCATTAAGTCGGTCATCTGTACACCCTTCTGTCACAC